>CAXFZM010000014.1:0-19797 GCA_964007475.1 Hybos culiciformis
TAATGGAAATAGATTGTGGTGGATCTCCTAGTGTTTATACATTGTTCCAAAATACTTGAATTGGATGAAAAGTATAATAATTAATGAATAGAATATTAATATAAAATAAACTATGTAGACAATATGGCATTTAAAAAAAATATTTCTCGAAAGCATTAATACTTATATACCTAAATTGCTATATATTAGACATATATTTTTTTTGTAAAACCTATTAACGCTTCAAGATTAAGTTCATGATCTTTTTCCACTAGAAATTTAAATAGTGAATATAAAATAAAAATATTAACTGAAAAAAATTTAATACGTATATTCTGAGATTTGTTTTACAAATTAATGACAAATCATTAACCTTTTCGTGTCTACAAAGAAAACAGTGAATGACCAAAAATATGTTATTCCCACATCAGTTTTTAATTTCTGAAAGAAAACAAAATCTTCTGTTAACATAAATTAGATATTTATTACTGCTATAGAAATCCTTTGTTAGTAATGATAATAAACAAAATATATCTTCAACAATAAATATTTTTCTATGATTAGTTTTATGCGAAATAAATTTTAATTTGAGCAAGATGACCATGAAAAATCTATGTATGTATGTAGAAACAAAAAGATTTAACTTAAGATCAGAATATTTGTCTATTACTAAAATTTTGTAAATTATTATATTAACTTTTTATTTATTAATTTATTGACTCCAATTTGTTAATGAAACTGATTAAATACAAATAATTATGTAATAATGACGATGGCCCAGCATTTTAATTAACTTTAATTGAATATTATTTTTGTTATTTGAAGAAAATAATTTGGAATAGGTAATAAATTTATTATGAATCACAAATAATTTAATCATTTTCTTCAAATAACATAGAATAAACCTATAGAAAATCATTTAAACTTACGATTTCAAGTCTAACATTCTTTTAGAAACGTTAAAGTTTAACACACTATTACAATTATCGAAATATCTGAATTTAATTCAGAGACATAACAATTATTTTTCTACAATTTTTAATGAAACAAATTTTCGACACTCCTCGTCATATTAACTTTTTTTTTTTTAACTTGTAACTAACTACATTATAAGAGTATTAAAAAAAAAATTAACAGTTTTGACTTCTTAACTTTTAGAATGTATAAAACGTGTAAATATAAAATAATCTCTTAATTTAATACAATTTCATTATTATTTAAAATATATATATATATATGTTATTATATACACATACATTATATAGGTATATATTTGTTTTTTCTAAAGAATCCATAACACCATCTTATCTCTTGGATGTTAAAAAAAAAAAAAAATTCCATAGTGAAATATAAGGAAACGTGATTGAAATGACCTAACGATACACGAATTGCTTTACCTATTTTTTTTTATCGAAAAATTTTTTGGATTTATTTTATTAATATATATGTAGGTATATGTATATATAAAAACTTTCAATAAACAAAATTAAAATAAATGTTTTTATTATGTGTATTAATAATAAATTTTTCCACACGGCATTTTAATCTTTTGCACCTGAGTTAAGAAAATCGTTGTGTACATAAATTACACAAGTTCCTGTTTTAAATATTGTTAAATTGACATTATACATTTACGGTTAATATACGATGGACTCTGAATAACACATAGTTTCAAAATTATACATATATATGAAATATATGTATAAATAAAAAAACATTAAATTTAGAAAATAATAAATAATGAGAAATCAATTCATAAAACTGTTATGAATGTGCTGCGGTCGTTAAGCACATTTGGTAATTTTTAATAGTGACCGATTAATTCAGGCATAACGTTAAAGTCCATAAAATAAAATAAAATTAAAGTTAATAGTAAAATCTAGTGAAACATTGTCTTAGAAACTAAAATTTATTATGAAACAACAATTTGACCAGTGGTTTGCTAAACTACAGACTTTCTTTTTTACTTTTCCTAAATCAGACATTGTCTTAGTCACAATAATATAATCTTATGAGTGGTAAGAGTTATCATCTTAGTACTGGCTTTAAATGGGATTTTTCATATAAAGAAAATATATTAAAAACCATGTTAAATTCTATTGTCACAAAATAAACAAAAATGTCAATAAAACTAATGAATCTTGTCCTGTCAACGCTTTTAGTACATGGGCAATTTCGTTCTATTGGTTTTTAGTTTTTATATAGAAATTCGTTGTTATTATTATTCAGGGCACATTCTTAATTAAATATTATTTTCTTTGTGAAGTGAGTCTATTAATATATTAGTTTAATTCTATTAATAGTATAAGTATATTGTTATGTAGTGCGTAAAATATCTTATAAGACGCATATATAGCCATATAATTTTTAAATTTTCTGAATTAAATTTATTTTATTTTCATACATTTAACTAAAACAGAATAATATGTGCTTTAATATTTTTCAAAATTATAAATATCCTGAACTAAATATTATAAAATTACAGGGTGTATCATAACATTTAACATCAATTTTCGATATTCTATTTTATATAACAAATAAGAAGGCTTAAACTTAATACATCAAGGGAATAACTAAAAAATTGTCTTGTAATATTTCTGACATTTTATTTTTAAAAATATTGTATTTGTTGTTTTTTCGAGATTTTCAATAATATCAAGAATCTACATTCACGACCTGCTTGCATAATTCAGTAAATAACCAAAAATTGTCTTAATTTCTTTTTCATTGTTAATTTGGTTCCCTAACATACTTGAGTCCATCAAAATATAAGAATGTTAGGAAACTTCTATGCAAAATTTGTTGTCCTCATTTTTTGAAAATTTTGATAAACATTATATTAATAATAAACAAATCACCCTTTTTTAATGCATAAAATCTAGGCATACGCTATTCGTGGATGTATACCTAGTTGTTTTGTTACCAATAATAATAAAATAGGTAATAAAATTAAAAAATGACAGAAATAAATAAAAGAGATTCTTCATCGAAAGTGATGACAAGAATTTTAATGGACTTTGACATCCGCCCTTGATACATTCTTTTAAGGTCAGTGATGTTACAAATAAACAAATAAAAACATATTTTTTCGCTATTTGCTTAATGTGATGTTCTTTTAAAAATTCTGCACATTTTTTTTTTATCCTACCTACCTAGATATTTAGTTAAATACATTTTTTTATTGTTATTTATAAAATAAAAACAATGTTGCTTCTTTTTTTTTTTTTTTAATTTTATACTATCAGTTGAAATTAAAGGATGGAAAAATATAGTAAGATGAAGAAAAACTTGAGATACATAACATAGTTTTAATATTGAGATTTTTTGCTTTCAGAAATTTCAAGTATCGATTAAACTCATAATTTTGTTTATACAAGAATTTGTTCAACTGAATCTGATATAATAAGTTTCTAATTGTATGCATTACAATTTTCTATAATTTTTTGATTTGGCACGAGTATCTAATAATTTTATTGAACTATACATATAACATTCTTCATTTACCAAATATGAAGAATCAATTTCAAGATCAAATAAAAATTATAAATTTAAATAAAATTTATATAGGGTGTTAACATAGAAAATATTTGTTATGCATTATTTATAATTTCCGGCATTAAAGTAAATGGACTTATGCAATATCTTTTTATGCAAAATATTTTCAAAAGATTATGTACAGAATTTTTATGCTAAAACAAAAAAAAAAAAGTTATATATTCATGAATCAGGAATTATTTTACATTATCTGAAGTTGAGTTAACTTATTTAGGAGAGTTATTGTAGGTGGCTAACGATATTTCAGATCATTCCTTCTGATATATATACATTGTACAGTACAGATATTAATTATTTCCAAGTAAAAAAAAATACGTAATGCTAACTGCTCTGGTTATTTAAATGTTCGTATAATTAGGTATTTAAATAATTTTCTCCCTTGATTTAGAAAAGAAAAGAATGTAAATAATATTATTTATTATTTATTTTTTAATATCCTGTAATATAATTTATTTATAAATGATTGCAAAAAAAAATAAAAAAAAACTAGCTTCCTCAATTAAAATCAACTTTATGACATTAAGATAAGCTTATAATAAACAAATTACTTAAATTGTCAAAGAAACAATAATTTTATGGTTGAAAGAATATAAAAAAAAAATTCACTAAAACTTTATAAAATTAAAATATCTATGTGGAGTAATTTATTTATTGAACTTCCTAGAAAAATGTAAAATTTTTATTGATCAATAAAAGCATTATAAAGTATATTTTATGTATTTAATATTATATATTTTTACTAATAAATTATAGGTAATTAAAGGCTGTTACTAAATAATTATTCTTGCATAGAGAAAAAGATTCGTATTTGAAAAAAAATTTTTTTGTTTTCTTTTTATTATATTTTAATTTTGTTCTATCAATTTGAAGCAAAATAGATATGTGAATTAAGTATTCAATTCAATGTGCATTTCAAAATTTTAACTACATTTTTTTTTTTTAGAAAATTGCTGAGATAAAATTTTTTTTAAATTATCTGGATTTTTGGATATTTAAAAAAAAAAATTTTTAAAATCCCAGCTTGTATTACTTATGTACTTGTTTCCAATAGGTAATTAAATTAAATGTAGTTAACAAAATGATTTTTCTTAAGCTCAATGATGTCAAAAAAATGTATATCGCAATAATATTATTATTAATTTTTTTTTCTTTTTTTTTTTCATATCAAATATCGTGACCAATTTTTAGATTAAAATATTAACAATTTTGTCAGAATTATATATTTTATCAATAATGTGAAATTATTTTCCGCATTTAATTTAATATTAGACACTATGATAAACTAAATAGATATTAACTTACAAAAATATATGAGAATAAATTTTATTCCAATTTTATATACCGAAAATTCATTAATGTTACCGTCATTGCGTGATTTCAATCCAATTTATGAAAAAAAAAAAATGTTTTAAAAGTAAACCCTAAAGCTGTATAAAAGCTTGTAATATATTGTTACTTTCCAATATTGACTTTGTTTTATCTCTTATCAGAATTTTTAGTAAATTTTCGAACATACTTTTCACATGATTTTACATAGCCCACAACTCACTCAAAACTAGATTGGGAACTTATATTCAGCTTATGTTATCGTATTTATCTAATTAAAAATAAACTAAAGTCTTGCATATAATTTTTTTTTTTTTTTAATTCAAATTACAAATCTTATATATGTAAATAACTGACAATAAAAATTAAGGAAAATACTAGAAATTTATGTGTGTTGGAAGCAAAACCAAATAACATAAGTTCATTTTTTTAATTCTTGATTTAAATATATGTTTTTTTTTTTTAAATAAATTTTTGTTATTTAAATTTAATTGAATTCACACCTTGACAAGAAAATAAAGTATTTAATTAAAATTATTTTATAAATAAAAGATTATCATTTTAGAAATTTACGGAATTGTAATTAAAATTGTTTTGCCTCCTTTTTAATAATTTTTTTTATATTTTTTTGTTTAAATGTTGTGTAAACATTTTGAAATGAATGCAGAAAGATCTTCTACGTATACTATAAGTTTAATTTATTTAAATTTAATTTATTTCCAATTAATAAAAGATGTTAAATTATGTTATTAAATATATAATGTTTATCGAGATACCAACTTAAGCATCCTGGAATTAAGCTTAAAAGTTCTCGGATTAGTGGTCTATTTGGATCAAGTTTTTCTTTGTTATATTCAGATATGTGTATAGAAAGGAGCTTGTTCCAAATTCGAGCCGTCATCTGCACCTGCCACAGACTTTCCGATCGGACCAACTACTAAGTCTACGAATTCGAAATTCAACGATTTACAACCAAGACCCACTTAATGGCTTAACATTTTTTTTATTTTATTATTGATTATTATTAACTAATGTGAATAATTGCTAAAAAAAAAAATAAAAACTATATAGCAAAATTAGGTCAAACTGCCAAAAAAATAAAAATAAATAAATACTATTAGATAATAAAAAAAAAATAAAAAATTGGAAATTGAAAAAATCGTATAATTCTTTCATTTGTAGCCAAAAAAAAAAAAAATTAATATTAATTATTCTCCCACAATTATTCGATTTTAATTTTTTACAATTTGACAATGAAAAGAAGCAATTAATGATCATTACGTTTGGTTTGCAGACTTTAACGGTCAATTAAAAAATAATAACGCAAAATGAAAAATTGTGGTAAAAATAAATATATTTTTTTTTAATTGTTATTTAAAGAAAAAAAAAATCATTCTGATCTTTGGAAGTTTATTCACCTTTTATTTTTTTACCTTTCTTTTGCAAAATAGAAAATTGAAATAAAAATATTTATATGCGAATTGTATTTAAATTAATTGTAAAAAAAAAAAAAAAATAGAAGATTTATATCAAAATTAAATTAATCACATATCATGAAACTTTTCACTATGCACGCAATTTTTTTTCTCTTTTCTTACCATTTTTATTTCTGATTTTTTTTTTTTTTTGTGTAATTTTCTTTTGTAAAAACTTACAAGATTTTTAAGTATATTATTCATGTTTTATGTGAAAAAGGCTTTAATTTTTTTTTTTTTGAAAGCTTACAGTAAATGTAATCAAATTAGCATTAATCAATTTTGAAGTAATTGAAATTTCATTACTGTCGATATGAAATTATTTAAAAATCGTTGCCTATATAAAACTATCCTATAATAACCCTTGTTTAACACTCAATTGATTTACAGCATCTAAATAAGCAAAATCATAAAATATATCAATCATAATTTCGAACATATGAGTGACCTATTTAAATTTCGAACCGGTACAGGTATTTTAAAGTCTAATGATGAAGAGAAAAAGAATTTTTGAGATTTTAGTTTGAATTATGGTATTCCACTTAAAAACCAAGAAAACTTCAGGTTGCATCAGTAGCGTAACTACAAATATTGCGCCCCTAGGCGAAAATAAATTTGCGCCCACTCACCCCACAATTTAAAAAAAAAACCAATAATTTTGTTTCATTTTTAAAAATTTATTTTTTAATTTTTATAAAAAAATAACTCTTCAGTTTTCGCCTATTATTCTAATTATCATGTAACTGGCAAGAACATTAAACATATTTTTAAAGTCGGAAACGACTCACCATCTTTATAGGGTGTCAAGTTTCAGCTGTCATGACCAGATAGTAGATATTGATATCACTGCATGCTTAAATTCATTTTCGAAGTAATGTTTAAGTGTGATTTTGAATTAAAATAAATAAAAACTTTTTTTGTGAAAAATCATGAATTTTGTTGGTAAAATGCTGACAAACGGTGCGCCATTTAACTTCGTGTGCCCGCAGCATTTGCTGCGTTCGCCTGCCGGTAGTTACGTCACTGGGTTGCATTTAAGTTTTATGTGCAGAAACAAAATTTTACACTTAATTGCGATTTATAAATCACAAACGATTTCCTGTACCGACAAAGGCTTAAGTTTTTAACCCGAGATCAAATTTACTGACTTGAGTTGTGTAGGTATTTAAAACAAATCTTTCTCAAGCACGAAATAAATATTATTTGATGTTTTGAAGCACTTTATAATATAGCTGTCCTTGCCAGTATATCTTTTTAGTATTGGAGACAATTCGTTTACATGGCTAGCGAACATTAAAAAATAATATATAACTAACTATATACAATGTATGAGCATACAAAAATAATGTTCACCATAATTTTTGTATGAAAACAAAATTTCATGGGAAAATTTTTCATTATTTTAACTTCTAATAATAACGAGGAAAATTCCTTTTTCAGAGGAGAAAAAAAAAAAAAGCTATACTCTAACGAACTTTATTTTTATGTCTTTTTTTTTTTTTTGATAAAACCAAAAAAGATTAGAAATAAGTCTACCAGAAACAACGTATAAAAAACCAGAAGTCCTCACGATTTTACAAATTAATGGAGTGTAGAAGTTACACATAATTCAAACCTCCTGAATATGTGTTTTCAAAAACATTAAGTAAAATCATGATTGCATCATCAAAATGAATTAAATAACAAAAGTGAAAAATCTGCAAAATACAATTTTTTTTTTTTTTGTAATTCAAAATAATAACCATTATGACCATGACCATGAGATATGTGATCAGAAAACGCTAAAAATTCAAAATAAATATGTTTTTTTTTTCCAATATTTTCTGTTTAGTCCAACTAAATAAAAAAAAAAAGTTCCTTTAATAATGTTAAGTAATAAGGGATTCGTTACGTGACATAATATTGCAAGATCTGTGTAAACTATTGATTTTGGATTTAATAAATATAAAATTAATAATTAATTAAACAATTTTTGTATTAAATAAGATATAATATATTATTATATAATACTTTAAGAAAATAATATAATTCAATATGCGCCCACTGAATTAATCAATGCATTGAAATAAAAACACTTTGAATAATTAGGTAAAGAACTTTAGATTTGTACTTAGTAAAGCCTAGTCGAAAATGCATATGCACATAATATTTCTATAACTTTTACTCGTTCTACTTGTAGTTTTAGTAATTATTTTATATTTTTGTCATAAAACTAATGTTAATATTTCCTAAATATAAATCTGATTTTTTAATAAAATTAATAATTGGAATTGAATATAATATTTATTATTATTTATTGTAAAAACTATCTTACTGATTTTAATGTTTATATTGTACACGTATATAAATACCAACTTTATAAAAATAAAAAAAAAAAAAAATACAAGAATTCTATTTAACTGCCAAGAAAGTATATTTTATAAAAATTGAAAGCGATGAAAGCAATGAATTTGAAAATCATTGACATTTCTTCCCTTCTTTTATGAACAACATAACGACATATGAATGCATTTCACAATGTTGTTTACTTTAAATTCTGCCTTGCAAAGATATAATTTTTTTTTATTTTTTTTACTGAAACTTAAGTTTTTGTCATGAACCTAATAATCTATGAAAATATTTTTGAAGGCTAGCTAGTCTTATGATTATTATTATTTTAAAATAAACATGAAAGGATTGAAAGAGAATTTTGGTTTCTTTTATTTTATTTTCAATATTGTATGAATGTATGTATAATTTAATTTTTTTTTTTTTTTTGCTTATATTTAAATTTTTTATTTAACCTTTTTTTAAAGATTATTATTACATATATATGTAGTTAGTTAAAGGAATATTACAAAGTCACTATGATTTTTTAATTTTTCTTTATTGACTTCAATAATATAACGAATAGACTATTTTAATGTTTTCTAGGAAAATTAAAAGCATAAGAATAATATCTATTTTTTTTTTTTGTTAATAATCTAGCTTGTAATTAACAAATTTATGATTACAAGCACACTATGTATAAAAGGATAAAATATTTTTCTAAAAATAGAGAAAATTATGATGAATACGCAATTAAGAAATAGGTATAGAAAAAAAATAATTGTAAAAAAAAAAAACAATATAGTCGGTCGATGAGCACCTGAGGAAAATTTGAAAAATTATACTTTGTTCATATATAAATTAGGCAAAGGAAAAAATGCATACCTATTACATAGAAGTTTTCGTGTGTAGGTATGTATAGTGGATTGACGTCTATATATTCTAGGAATTTTAAATTTTTATTATATAATATTATGAGCTTATTTTTGAGATGGTGCTTAGCGGTTGTTTTTAGAAGCTCAGTGTGGCTGTCCGCCATTAACGAATGATAAAAGAAATCCCCTGTGCAATCTAACCTAACATATACATTTGTTTATTGGTTTTTTAATTTGTTTTATAATTTTACAGATTATTTTTTTTATTTGGCTGACCGATATAAATTTTATTTGTATATATACAAACAAAATGCATCTACTTAATACCTAATATCAGATAAAATAGGTTTGAAAAAAGGTTAATTTAAGTATTTTATAAAAGAATTTTAAATTTTGAAATTTTAGATTTATTATTTGCAAGCACGTAGCTATATATGAAATGCATCTATCTATACAAAAGAAAATTCCTATATTTCAAACAGTTTTATTAGTTTTAATAGTTCGTTTAAACATTTTGTGATTTATTGAAATATACATTTACAAATATGTAATAAAAAAAACTTTGGTAGTTTTAAAAAATAAATATTACTATATGTCCTATAAAAATCTATTGTGAATAAATGATGTATGTTAATTGGGCAATAACTATATAGCTTCTTCTTTATTGCCACTTTACGATCTGACCTAGAATTTTTATAGCGAGATTTTTTTTTTTTTAATTTCATAAATTCTTTTTGTCATTTTAAGGCTGCATCTGAATTTTAATTAAAAAAATCGAAATAGTTTGAGCACTTTTACATTACGGTGTACGATAATTTTTTGTTAATTTTTTGCAAAAACTTTTCGACATGTTTTTTGTTATATGACTGATTTTCTATGCAAGTATTACAATGATTGACCGTTTAGTTTTGAAGATATTTAATTAAACGAAATCTTTATAGCAACGTCGCAAAGGTATATTTTTTCCTTATTGAATTCGAACATTTTTCTGTATAATGCCTTTTTTTAATATGGCATAGCAATGTTTTTTTAGAATCATAGTCAGATCGATAGATACCGGTCGGGTCCTACCTTAAGAATACAGAAGATGTATGGGTCAAAAGTAATTGCTAAAAAATTAACCGTACATTTTATTTTAATATTTTTGCTGCAAAAATATTAACGCAAATGTCTGACAGTTGTACACGTACTCGTAAGTAAGATAAGAAAAGCATAATTTTATTTCTTACCAAATAGTACAATACACTGTACTACTTTTATTACTAACATATTTATTGAAAATTAAATTCACAATAAATTTATCTAAAATTAGGTCTTTTTAACAACTAAGGTGTTTAGAGCCTACTTTTTGGAATTTAACTAAATATTAACATTAGTGCTTCACCCTTAAAAAAATTTAAAAATTTCAAATTCCTAATGTATTTTGTTAGTGTAATTTAATGTCAAAAAAAAGTTTTCGGGTGAACACTTTTTTTCACTTTTTTTCATAAATTTCAAATATTAATAACAAAGCTGCCAGAGTAGGATTTTCTTTCCCTAAATTTAGAGAATTTTATTATACTGGGGAAAAATTATGAACAAAAAATTATTGTGCAAAAAAAATCTCAGGAATTTTGCGGAATTTTTTTCATCTGGCATGTCTTTTTTTTTTGATTTGACAATTAGAATAACAGAACTTGAATTTAAAATTTTTTTTTGTTGTTGTTAATTTCAAATACACGCTCTGAGGCGTGTATTTGAAATTCACAACAACAAAAAAAAATTTGAAATTTTACACTAACAAAATACATTAGGAATTTGAAATTCAGAATTTGAAATTTTTAAATTTTTTTAATGGTGAAGCACTATTGTTTTTATATTTTTTTAATGTGTTTAATTCTGGTTTAATTAGTAGATGTTTTAATAATTAATTATTTTTAATTTGTATTATTTTGGCATTGTAAATATAGCTATAACGAAATATTTACTCGTAATAATACGAGTCTATGATGCTATGATATAATTTTCTGAAAAACACATTAGACAGACCAATGCTCTTTCACGTAGTTCTTCAAAAACTTTTTTATGTAATAATGATTGGTTCATTCAACTAACTATTTTTCGATTTTTGCAGCTTTTAACGTATAATTTTTATTTTATATTATTTTTTGCAATTATATTTTTGTCATTAATCTATATTATATAAGTTTGCAATACATTAATACATAATTATATTAATGATGATGTAATTTAATTTTTAATATTATTATCCAATAGAACTACGGATAATAACTTTTTTTAAGATTTTTAACTGTACTAAATTTTATTCAAAATAAAATAGGTTTAATTAACTTGTTGAAATTTTATGTAGCCTGTTCATAATAAAAACTGGAAAATATGAATGCCTTGTAGGCGAATATAAAGTTTTAGCGAGAAAAATGATTCTATACTTTTTACTATGTAATATAACTATATGTAATATAACTCTTGAAGAATCTAATTTTAAAGAAGTTATAAAATTTAGCTAAAATTAAACATTAATTAGTCTGTACTAATCAACTTATAATTACTTCAATATAAATTTCACATCATGTTAATATAGAGAAAACTTTTAAATTTCAACATTGAAAATTTAGCATGGGAAATAAGTTAAGCATTTGAACCTTAACTCAATTTATTCAACTCAATAATCAAAAAAAGCAAGGAAAACTGATACTTGATAATTTTCTTAATATATAATATAATTAAAAGTTATTCTTTGCATCATTTTCAAATTTAATTTTTTGCTGCTAATCCCTAAATTTAATTAAATTTAATGCAATTGTCACCTTTTCATTGACTCATTATTTTGTACATAGATTTTACTTTATTTAAGAGTAAACAAAATTTAAGGTATATTTTTTTGTTTCTAAAGAGTTAACAAATATTTTATTTTTAGGTTTTTATTAAATAAAATTAAGGAGCGAACATTTGTAAATTAATTCTAATTTTTTTTTTTATTATTATTTTTTAAATTGAAATTAAATTCAAATTATATTATTTTGAAGATATTTTAGGATTTGACTTCAAATTAGCGCATAAATCTTTATTTTTAATGTTTCAAATTAATAATAATATTATAGAAATAGTAATCAAATTTAAAAATTTCAATAACGAGGATATAGAATTCTCATTATCGATTGAACACATCTTTAAGAATTAAAATATTTACTTAGATGACATTTGAAATAAAAGTCGATATTATTGAGAGTATTTCAGACAGTTATATTAAATTTTAAGTAATAAGATTAAAAATATTGATAAAATTAATGAATTGAAATCGATATTTCTTAATCATAATGAATTTTATATTATTATTTATATTATAAAAAACTTAAAAACAACAATTATAAATTATGAAAAAAAAACAGATACTGATAGGCCTATTTCCGGAATTATCGATAATTCTAAAATTAAATTGCTACATTTATTTATGTAAATAAAATACATAATATAAACGAATTGTTTTTTTATTAAATCTTAATAAGTATTTAATAGGACAGCGTTAATTAAAAATTGAAATAATATGAAATAATGTTTTATATTCTAGGAAAAGCAAATATCTATATCTCGTAAACCCATTTTTATTCTAGACAAAAATATAAAGTTATCAGAAAATAATAAATTTTACTATATACTGTTTTTTTTTTAATTAAAGATCAAAGCATTATTTTTATTATATCCGAAGTTTAGTCCAAATTATATTACATATTGAGTATATTAATTTAATAATCACCAATTTAATTTTGTTATTTTATGTAAAAAAATTATATTAATTATATTTAACTATAATTAGGTTTGTAAAAAAATTTAACAAAATTAATAAACTTTAAAATATTTATTATTATTTCTTTAATAACATATTTTTGTAATTAATCACGTACATAACTTTTAAAAAGTTTAAAATGTAATTAAAATCAATAATTAAAACTAATGATTAGGACATGTAAATGTAAGAAATAATTATTTATTACATTTTAAAGTTTATTATGGCTTGTTTGATTCGAAAAGAAGGGTGTGGATTATAAAAATAATTATTTATATTTCGAATTATTATTCACTAACATCGAAAACATTTTCTTTAAAACTCTCTAAAAATATAAAATATTTAAATACGAAATAAAACTTTAATCTATACTATTAACATTAAACTTATTTACATTATGTGTATAAAGTTAATTCGCTTAAAATCAACTGAACATCGATTTTTTTTTTTGATTAAAAATTATGAATTTTATTCTTCATTTGTCTTAAATGGAAAAGTATTTTATTATTATGCATTTTCCATGTTCATTTTCTTTTTTATTTTTCTTATATTTTGAACACGTACAACATTTCATTTTTTCTATTGTTAACGCAGAAAATTTTTGACATTTAATATTTAAGAACAAGAAACCAATTTTGTTATGATTGCGTTTATGTTTATTTTTTTTTTTTTTTTAAGAAATTAAAAAAACAAAAATTACATTTATAAATAAAATATAAAAAAAAAAACAAAAAATTATACAATTTCTATTGAATTGTCTAGTTTAAAGAGTATAAAACAGCAACGAATTCTTTTCTTTATTAAGTTTGTCATGCGCCTATTGAATTTTATTTTTTTAATATTTATTTAAAAAAGATATTATGCGAGAGAAATAAAAATAGGAAAATAATGATTAAAAAATATTAAGATGATACAATGTTTAATTCAAACTTACAGTATTTTTTTTTTTTTTAAATAAATAAGCGAAGAAAATCTACTATTAAATATTATTATACGACTTAAAATGAAACAATGTGTCCTAATTTTAGTACATTAAGTTTGTAGATATAATATAGGTAATGCAATATATTCGGTATATAAGATTTAGAATAGTATGTATAGATCATTTAAATTGTTCGAATTTGAAGTAATGATTTCAACAAGGGACTTCAAATTAATTAATTGAAATCTTTGTTTGTTGAATTCAAAAAAAATTTTAGTATGTCAATTTCTTTAATATTTGAAAACTATTTCAAGCAAAGTTATCACGAACTCATTTCGTTTATTTGCTAGAATTTTAATTTAAAATGTATAAATAATTCTTTCAAGTATGTGCTGTGCATTGTGTGCAGTTTTCATTTTCACGTGTATCGTGTTCAAATTAAAATTGATGCATGAATCCTTTATACCTTAAAACACTTTCATCGGAAGCTACAAAATTTTTTTTTGTTCTTTTTTTTTTTTACATTTTTATCGTTCTTTTATAGAGCAAATTTTCAGAAATGACTTTTGTGCAACAACATTTAAAATAAAAATGAAAAATGTTTTTTTTTTAGAATTCATATATAAAAAATTTAATAAGATATTATGTCATCAATGTTTCATAGATTTCATTAATAACATATCCGTAGAGAGGTTTTAAAAATACGTTGTATATAATTTTTTTATTTGAATTTTTTAGACCAACATCTTTCACAATCGTCATGGTGTAGTGTTATTACCTTTATCCGATATGGCGTATTTGGTCGAGGGTTCGATTCCAACCTTGGTCTGGAATTTGTGTTAATTTTTGAATTTGTCTCACTTGAATTTAGTGTTTGTGTTGTATGTTTAGTACTGGATTCAAGTCTTAATTTCTGAAAAATCGAATAATTATTTATTAAAAGTAAGGAGATGAAGTTGAGTGATAAAAGTAAATAATTATAGAACTTATTATTAAAATTTTTGAATCAAAAAAATTCAATAAAATTTAAATTCTCGCTTGGTAGGTATAAGTGATAAAGAAAAAAATTATTGAAATTTAAAAAAGCAACATCAAACTTGGATAAAAAAAATATTTTTAATTCAAATTTGGAGAAATTTTGTCTTTTGTTAATTGTATTATTGCAACATAAATTTTATTTAATGTTGAAGGCCTGTTATGCATAACAGAGATATTTTTAATGTTATTGGCAATTTATGAAAGTTATTGAAATTTATAAGTTTTTATTTATACGATTTTTTTTTTTTTATAAAATTTTCATTTTTGCAAAGGAATTTTTTTTTTCTTTGCTATAAATGTATTTATTGAAAGAAAATTGATGTTATTGGATTTGCGTGCAGAAATTTTATGCGACAAAAGTGAAAATTTCAACCTTTTTATTTAGAAATATAATTACATATTGTGTTTATAAAAAAAATTTTTTTTTTGTTTTTTAATTTTTAGGAAGAAGAATAAATACAAACGTTACATTCTCAGATCTAATGTTAATAGTAATAATAATAATTTTTGATAGAATAAAATATTCTCACGCTAAGGAATATTACATGAAAAAATTTATTGCAATTATAAAAAAATGTCCAAAGTAAATTTAATTTATATATTTTTCTATAAAATAATAATATTAATTTAAATTTTAATAATAGGTAATATAAATATAATAGTCTTTAGGTATTATACATATATCTTTTTATTTTAGCTTTTATGTATAAAATAAGATATCAAAGCTCAATTTTAGTAAATTAAATAATGTCATTCCTTTTCAAAGTTATGTTATTAGATTCCAAGCAAAAAATATATATAATTATTATTATTAACTAATTACAGAACAAAAGCATATACTTTACTCATTTTTGTATCGACCACGGAAGTTCAAATATGGGTAACCCTCCTATAACACGGTAGTTACGTTCCTAGAAAATGCCGTGTTGTGTGAAACCGTGTTATAAGAGACTAGGAGCCAGTACAAAAAGGAGGGTTACGTTCCAAAATCTTTAGTTTTTTAAATTTATTACAGTAACTTAATTTTTAAATTCCATATAAGCTACTAACTTTATATTTATTAGGAAAAACAAAACAAAAATATACATATTATTTAATTTCATTTTAATATAAACTTCATTTATAAATTTTCTTCGTCATGGCTGCTCAGTGCTCAGTACAATTAAACGAGAACTTTTGTTTGGTTGAACAATATTATCTTCACTTTCTGAACATTTTTCTAGATTTTGTGCACCTTCTGTCTCTTCAAAAAAAATCTGTGAGTTTGTTTTGTTTGTGTAATGTAATTTTCTAAATAATGTTAAACAAAAATTTCGTAATCGTGTTGTAGAAGTACCGTGTTATAAGAGGATTACTCCAATATTCTTTTCGTGTTAGAGTGAAACCGTGTTACAGAATACCGTGTTATAGGAGGGTTACCTGTAAATAAAATAAAAACACTTCTTTTATATCCAATTCGATACAGAAGGGTTTTGTCAAATATAACACTGTGGCTTTTATAATATATTATATATATATTATATATTATATAAGAAAAATGATCATGATCTTAAGGTATGAATTTAATTATTGTAATAGACCTAATATATAATATAATAATATGATAAAATAAAGCAAAATTTTTATTATTCATAATTTTCATATTTTGTACGAAAGGAAATCGCAAAGGTTTGGAGAAAATTTAATAAAATATCGAATATCTTTTTTCGTTGTTACAATTTTACTTTTTAAAATTTATTTGTTTCCATTGAAATTAACTATTTTTATGGGATGTTCGACACCTAGGTTATTTTTTTTTCTCTAAAATAAATTTCCAATGTTTATTATAATCGCAAATATTTTCTGATCAAAATTTTCATTAAAAGATTAAATATTTTGTGTTTTTTTTTTTTTCAACTTCAAAACCATTAATTAAAATCGATTAAGAACAAGAATTTAACACAAAAAAAAAAGGGAATTTATCCGTATATCTAAATAAAAGAAATTCTAAAAATTGCTATCTGGTTTTTTTTTATATTTTTCTACTGCATAGTGTTTGAGTCAATTATCCCGCCAACAGTTGTTGAAAGATTATTTAACACCATATATTTCTTTATCGGTTCAGTTTAAATTTTAATTGATTTGATCAATTTTCAATAAAACATATAAAAAAATATCACGTAATTAAGTAAAAATTATTTTAAAGAAAAAAAAAAAATATTTCTCATTTATACAAAATTTTCGATAAAAATATAAATATCTTTATCTATAAATATATACTTATACATATGTACTGAATTCTCTAACTAAAACGCGTTTTTTTCCAGTTTTTTTTTTTATCTTTATGAGCATTTAATAAAAATAAATAATTTTGTTTTTTGTATATGAAAAATTATGCACAGAAGAAAGAAAGAACATTTGGTAAATTTTATGCCATAGGGGTCTCTTTAAATAAAATAACACTATTGCTCGACGCAGGGTATTGTTAATACCCTTAACATTTCACAGTATAAGTTTTGAAGATAATCTCTTTTTCTTTCGAATAAAACAAGACAAACTCATTTCGGCGACGTTTCCAAGTTATAAGCATTACAAAATATATATATAGATAGATAGATAGATATATAATCTTTATTCTCTCATGTAAATTAACAAAATCGTATAAAAAAAAAAACAATTCAACAAAAATACAATTCAAACTTATTCGAAAAAGATTAGGTACTTATGGTATAAAAACAAAATATTTTATCAAAAGTTAAAGAGAATAGTTACTGACATCTGATATTCTGAAAGAATGTATTAGATGTCAAAAAAAAAAGAATATTTAGATACTAATAATTAAGGATAACAATAACGTTACTATAAAAAATATATATTTACAAAATACAATCAAAATGAAAAATCAAAATTATTTAAAAATAATATGTTGAATATTGTGGGGCAACATTCAAAAAACAAAATAAAATAAAACTACGTGCCTAGCCATAAAATTTCATCTTTCAAGTATATTATAAGCGTAGCATAATATTATTCTAGTAAAGAATCAAATAACAACATTTAAAAGACTTTCAATATCATCAAGAGTAGAATTGAGAAGCCACGCCTTAATTTGAATTGCGAAACACGGAGTAAAAAATCTCGTACGCCTTAAGGAGAGAGGAAGCAAATTAAACAATCTACAAGAAACAATAGTAAAAAAAAATTTCAATTAAGTGGTATGAAAGAGTAGAACATTGACAAAAAACCGCTGAGCCGACCTAAGGTTGCTAAGTTGGTTAATATTAAAATTTAAATGTCCATCTTTTAAGTAGAAAGTTTTTAGAACTTTCACAAAAATACAAGTGCCGCACCGAAAGAATTTTTAAATTTCTAAATAGGTCAATAGTATGACACATTCTGCCTCTATTACAAATTTTTCTAATCGCGCTCTTTTGAAGAATCAGTAACGCTTTTACTCTGTACTGATAGACTCCCCCCCAGACACACAAACCATAAAGCAACTTTGAATGAAATATACCGAAATACAGCATTTTCAATACTTTCGCAGAACAAATACTTTTCAAGTGATAAAAGGAACGCAACGTATGACGCAAATATTGCTTCAGAGAATGAATATGGTCCAACCAGCTCAATCAATAGTTAGGCTCAAATATCTAAAATGATCAACGCATTCAATTTTAAAGCAACCAGAGCGGCACTTGGAATTCCCCTCAGAAACCAGGGATCCACACGCATTACAATGAAGTAAAAATCTTTTACAATCATGAGCATGGAACACTAGATCAACATCCTTAGGCGTCTCTGTCTGATGGGCAAGATTAAAGAACATAATCTTAGTTTTACTGCTGACAATCAGTTTATGACTGGCTTAGCAATTCCTAAAAAACGAATATTATGATGAGAATTCAAATCGCTGGTGGCGATCATTTTAAGTATGTAATAAATAATAAATAATAAGATTTTTAAATTAATTTTTTTTTTAATTATTGACATCAGCACAATTGAAGGATATAGTTTTTAAATTAGCATATTGAATTATATTTCTAAGAAAATGAAGCATTATTATATGATTTATTGAAATAATATATCTTATGTTTAATAATATAGTTTTTAAATATTTTTGAATACACGATAATTATTTACACAGTTTCCTAATTATTTTGTTAATAGGTTTTTTTTTTGCAGCTTCTTCAATCATAAAAGCCTTGAAGGCGAAATATTCTTTTCACTGAAATAATAAATGTGAGAAAATAATATAGTAATTTTAAATAAAAAGCCAATTATCTGGTATAGCCAAACTTAGGTTTTCTTTAAATATGCAAAACATAATTTCCTTTCTTTATTTATGCTCTCTATTGATTTTAATTTTTCTTTCACAATTGATTTTTTTTAAATGCAAAAGCATTATCTGTGACCTTGAAAAATGGGTGCATAATATAATGTTAAAGATGAAAGCTTCTTAACCGCTTTATTATTATTATTATTATTTATCTATTTTGTTTCTTTTGAAGAGAAGGTATATCAAATATAAGAATTTAACAGCGGCCGGCGGCAATT
>CAXFZM010000015.1:0-2500 GCA_964007475.1 Hybos culiciformis
GGGTCGATGAAATTTTTAATTTTTTCAACAGGGGGGGGTCGATGGAATTTTTAATTTTTTCAACAGGGGGGTCGATGGAATTTTAATTTTTTCAACAGGGGGGGGGTCGATGGAATTTTTTAATTTTTTCAACAGGGGGGGTCGATGAAATTTTTAATTTTTTCAATAGGGGGGGTCGATGAAATTTTTAATTTTTTCAACAGGGGGGGGTCGATGAAATTTTTAATTTTTTCAACAGGGGGGGTCGATGGAATTTTTAATTTTTTCAACATGGTGGGGTCGATGAAATTTTTAATTTTTTCAACATGGGGGGGTCGATGAAATTTTTAATTTTTTCAACAGGGGGGGGGGTCGATGGAATTTTTTAATTTTTCCAACAGGGGGGGGTCGATGAAATTTTTAATTTTTTCAATAGGGGGGGGTCGATGAAATTTTTAATTTTTTCAACAGGTGGGTGTCGATGAAATTTTTAATTTTTTCAACAGGGGGGGTCGATGGAATTTTTAATTTTTTCAACAGGGGGGGGTCGATGGAATTTTTTAATTTTTTCAACAGGGGGGGGTCGATGAAATTTTTAATTTTTTCAACAGGGGGGGGGTCGATGAAATTTTTAATTTTTTCAAAAGGAAGGGTCGATGGAATTTTTAATTTTTTCAACAGGGGGGGTCGATGGAATTTTTAATTTTTTCAACAGGGGGGGGTCGATGGAATTTTTAATTTTTTCAACAGGGGGAGGTCGATGGAATTTTTTAATTTTTTCAACAGGGGGGGGTCGATGAAATTTTTAATTTTTTCAATAGGGGGGGGTCGATGAAATTTTTAATTTTTCAACAGGAGGGGTCGATGGAATTTTTAATTTTTTCAACAGGGGGGGTCGATGGAATTTTTAATTTTTTCAACAGGGGGGTCGATGGAATTTTTAATTTTTTCAACAGGGGGGGGTCGATGGAATTTTTTAATTTTTTCAACAGGGGGCGGTCGATGAAATTTTTAATTTTTTCAACAGGGGGGGGGTCGATGAAATTTTTAATTTTTTCAACAGGGGGGGTCGATAGAATTTTTTAATTTTTTCAACAGGGGGGGGTCGATGAATTTTTTAATTTTTTCAACAGGGCGGGGTCGTTGAAATTTTTAATTTTTTCAACAGGGGGGGGGGGTCGATGAAATTTTTAATTTTTTCAACACGGGGTGTCGATAGAATTTTTTAATTTTTTCAACAGGGGGGGGTCGATGAATTTTTTAATTTTTTCAACAGGGGGGGGTCGTTGAAATTTTTAATTTTTTCAACAGGGGGGGGGTCGATGAAATTTTTAATTTTTTCAACAGGGGGGGTCGATGGAATATTTAATTTTTTCAACAGGAGGGGGTCGATGAAATTTTTAATTATTTCAACAGGGGGGGGTCGATGGAATTTTTTAATTTTTTCAACAGGGTGGGGTCGATGAAATTTTTAATTTTTTCAACAGGGGGGGGTCGATGAAATTTTTAATTTTTTCAACAGGGGGGGGGTCGATGAAATTTTTAATTTTTTCAACACGGGGTGTCGATAGAATTTTTTAATTTTTTCAACAGGGGGGGGTCGATGAATTTTTTAATTTTTTCAACAGGGGGGGGTCGTTGAAATTTTTAATTTTTTCAACAGGGGGGGGGGTCGATGAAATTTTAATTTTTTCAACAGGGGGGGTCGATGGAATATTTAATTTTTTCAACAGGAGGGGGTCGATGGAATTTTTAATTTTTTCAACAGGGGGAGTCGATGGAATTTTTTTAATTTTTTCAACAGGGGGGGGTCGATGAAATTTTTAATTTTTTCAACAGGGGGGGGTCGATGAAATTTTTAATTTTTTCAACAGGGGGGGAGTCGATGAAATTTTTAATTTTTTCAACAGGGGGGGTCGATGGAATTTTAATTTTTTTAACAGGGGGGGGGGGGTCGATGGAATTTTTTAATTTTTTCGACAGGGGGGTCGATGAAATTTTTAATTATTTCAACAGGGGGGGTCGATGAAATTTTTTAATTTTTTCAACAGGGCGGGGTCGATGAAATTTTTAATTTTTTCAACAGGGGGGGGTCGATGGAATTTTTAATTTTTTCAACAGGTAGGGTCGATGGAATTTTTAATTTTTTCAACAGGGTGGGTAAATGGAATTTTTTAATTTTTTCAACAGGGGGGGGGTCGATGAATTTTTTTAATTTTTTCAACAGGGGGGGGTCGATGAAATTTTTAATTTTTTCAACAGGGGGGGTCGATAGAATTTTTTAATTTTTTCAACAGGGGGGGTCGATGAAATTTTTAATTTTTTCAACAGGGGGGGGGGGGGGTCGATGAAATTTTTAATTTTTTCAACAGGGGGGGGTCGATGGAATTTTTAATTTTTTCAACAGGAGGGGTTCGATGGAATTTTTAATTTTTTCTACAGGGGCGGGTCGATGGAATTTTTTAATTTTTTCAACATTTGGGAGGTCGATGAAATTTTTAGTTTTTTCGACAGGGGGGTC
>CAXFZM010000015.1:12500-17500 GCA_964007475.1 Hybos culiciformis
TAAATGGCTATATCTCGGAAACTAAGCGAGATATCGCCTAAAAACGATTTTTTTTTTTTTTTTTTTTTTTTTAATGGCTATATCTCGGAAACTAAGCGAAATATCGCCTAAAAACGATTTTTTTTTTTTTTTTAATGGCTATATCTCGGAAACTAATCAAAATATCGCCTAAAAACGATTTTATTTTATTTTTTTTTTTTTTTTTAAATGGCTATATCTCGGAAACTAAGCGAGATATCGCCTAAAAACGATTTTTTTTTTTTTTTTTTTTAAATGGCTATATCTCGGAAACTAAGCGAGATATCGCCTAAAAACGATTTTATTTTATTTTATTTTTTTAAATGGCTATATCTCGGAAACTAAGCGAGATATCGCCTGAAAACGATTTTATGTTTTTTTTTTTTTTTTTTTTTAAATGTCTATATCTCGGAAACTAAGGAGATATCGCCTAAAAACGATTTTATTTTTTTTAATTTTTTTTTTTTTTTAATGGCTATATCTCGGAAACTAAGCAAAATATCGGCTAAAAACGATTTTATTTATTTTTTTTTATTTTTTTTTAAATATATCTCGGAAACTAAGCGAGATATCGCCTAAAAACGATTTTATTTTTTTTTTTAAATGGCTATATCTCGGAAACTAAGCGAGATATCGCCTAAAAACGATTTTTTTTTTTTTTTTAATGGCAATATCTCGGAAACTAAACGAGATATCGCCTAAAAACGATTTTTTTTTTTTTTAAATGGCTATATCTCGGAAACTAAGCGAAATATCGCCTAAAAACTATTTTTTATTTTTTTTTTAAATGGCTATATCTCGGAAACTAAGCGAGATATCGCCTAAAAACGATTTTTTTTTTTTTTTTTAAATGGCTATATCTCGGAAACTAAGCGAGATATCGCCTAAAAACGATTTTTTTTTTTAAATGGCTATATCTCGGAAACTAAGCGAGATATCGCCTAAAAACGATTTTTTTTTTTTTTTTTTAAATGGCTATATCTCGGAAACTAAGCGAGATATCGCCTAAAAACGATTTTTTTTTTTATTTATTTTTTTTTTTTAAATGGCTATATCTCGGAAACTAAGCGAGATATCGCCTAAAAACGATTTTATTTTTTAAATGGCTATATCTCGGAAACTAAGCGAGATATCGCCTAAAAACGATTTTTTTTTTTTTTTTTTTTTTTTTTTTTAAATGGCTATATCTCGGAAACTAAAAACCATTTTATTTTATTTTATTTTTTTTTTTAAATGGCTATATCTCGGAAACTAAGCGAAACTAAGAGATATCGCCTAAAAACGATTTTATTTTTTTTTTTTAAATGGCTATATCTCGGAAACTAAGCGAGATATCGCCTAAAAACGATTTTATTTTTTTATTTTTTTTTTAAATGGCTATATCTCGGAAACTAAGCGAGATATCGCCTGAAAACGATTTTATTTTATTATTTTTTTTTTTTTTTTAAATGGCTATATCTCGGAAACTAAGCGAGATATCGCCTAAAAACGATTTTATTTTTATTTTTATTTTTTTTTTTTTTTAATGGCTATATCTCGGAAACTAAGCGAGTTATTGCCTAAAAACGATTTTATTTTATTTTTTTTTTTTTTTTTTTTTTTAAATGGCTATATCTCGGAATCTAAGCGAGATATCGCCTAAAAACGATTTTATTTTATTTTTTTTTTTTAAATGGCTATATCTCGGAAACTAAGCGAGATATCGCCTAAAAACGATTTTATTTTTTTTTTTAAATGGCTATATCTCGGAAACTAAGCGAGATATCGCCTAGAAACGATTTTATTTTATTTTATTTTTTTTTTTTTTTAAATGGCTATATCTCGGAAACTAAGCGAGATATCGCCTAAAAACGATTTTATTTATTTATTTTTTTTTTAAATGGCTATATCTCGGAAACTAAGCGAGATATCGCCTAAAAACGATTTAATTTTATTTATTTTTTTTTTTTTTTTTAAATGGCTATATCTCGGAAACTAAGCGAGATATCGCCTAAAAACGATTTTATTTTTTTTTTTTTTTTTTTTTTTTTAAATGGCTATATCTCGGAAACTAAAAACCATTTTATTTTATTTTTTTTTTTTTTTTTTTAAATGGCTATATCTCGGAAACTAAGCGAAACTAAGAGATATCGCCTAAAAACGATTTTATTTTTTTTTTTTTTTTTTTTTTTTAAATGGCTATATCTCGGAAACTAAGCGAGATATCGCCTAAAAACGATTTTTTATTTTTTTTTTTTTTTTTTTTAAATGGCTATATCTCGGAAACTAAGCGAGATATCGCCTAAAAACGATTTTATTTTTTTTTTTTTTTTTTTTTTTAAATGGCTATATCTCGGAAACTAAGCGAGATATCGCCTAAAAACGATTTTTTTTTTTTTTTTTTTTTTTAAATGGCTATATCTCGGAAACTAAGCGAGATATCGCCTAAAAACGATTTTATTTTTTTTTTTTTTTTTATTTATTTTTATTTTTTTTTTAAATGGCTATATCTCGGAAACTAAGCGAGATATCGCCTAAAAACGATTTTTTTTTTTTTTTTTTTTTTTTTAAATGGCTATATCTCGGAAACTAAGCGAGATATCGCCTAAAAACGATTTTTTTTTTTAAATGGCTATATCTCGGAAACTAAGCGAGATATCGCCTAAAAACGATTTTTTTTTTTTTTTTTTTTTAAATGGCTATATCTCGGAAACTAAGCGAGATATCGCCTAAAAACGATTTTATTTTTTTTTTTTTTTTTTTTTTTAAATGGCTATATCTCGGAAACTAAGCGAAACTAAGAGATATCGCCTAAAAACGATTTTATTTTTTTTTTTTTTTTTTTTTTAAATGGCTATATCTCGGAAACTAAGCGAGATATCGCCTAAAAACGATTTTTTTTTTTTTTTTTTTTTTTAAATGGCTATATCTCGGAAACTAAGCGAGATATCGCCTAAAAACGATTTTATTTTATTTTATTTTTTTAAATGGCTATATCTCGGAAACTAAGCGAGATATCGCCTGAAAACGATTTTATGTTTTTTTTTTTTTTTTTTTTTAAATGTCTATATCTCGGAAACTAAGGAGATATCGCCTAAAAACGATTTTATTTTTTTTAATTTTTTTTTTTTTTTAATGGCTATATCTCGGAAACTAAGCAAAATATCGCCTAAAAACGATTTTATTTTTTTTTTTTTATTTTTTTTTTTAAATATATCTCGGAAACTAAGCGAGATATCGCCTAAAAACGATTTTATTTTTTTTTTTAAATGGCTATATCTCGGAAACTAAGCGAGATATCGCCTAAAAACGATTTTTTTTTTTTTTTTAATGGCAATATCTCGGAAACTAAACGAGATATCGCCTAAAAACGATTTTTTTTTTTTTTTTTTTTTTTAAATGGCTATATCTCGGAAACTAAGCGAGATAGCGCCTAAAAACGATTTTATTTTATTTTTTTTTTTTTTTTTTTAAATGGCTATATCTCGGAAACTAAGCGAGATATCGCCTAAAAACGATTTTTTTTTTTTTTTTTTTTTTTTAAATGGCTATATCTCGGAAACTAAGCGAAATATCGCCTAAAAACGATTTTTTTTTTTTTTTTAATGGCTATATCTCGGAAACTAATCAAAATATCGCCTAAAAACGATTTTATTTTATTTTATTTTTTTTTTTTAAATGGCTATATCTCGGAAACTAAGCGAGATATCGCCTAAAAACGATTTTTTTTTTTTTTTTTTTTTTTTAAATGGCTATATCTCGGAAACTAAGCGAGATATCGCCTGAAAACGATTTTATGTTTTTTTTTTTTTTTTTTTTTAAATGTCTATATCTCGGAAACTAAGGAGATATCGCCTAAAAACGATTTTATTTTTTTTAATTTTTTTTTTTTTTAATGGCTATATCTCGGAAACTAAGCAAAATATCGGCTAAAAACGATTTTATTTTTTTTTTTTTATTTTTTTTTTAAATATATCTCGGAACCTAAGCGAGATATCGCCTAAAAACGATTTTTTTTTTTTTTTTAATGGCAATATCTCGGAAACTAAACGAGATATCGCCTAAAAACGATTTTATTTTTTTTTTTTTTTTTTTTTTTTAAATGGCTATATCTCGGAAACTAAGCGAAATATCGCCTAAAAACTATTTTTTATTTTTTTTTTAAATGGCTATATCTCGGAAACTAAGCGAGATATCGCCTAACAACGATTTTTTTTTTTTTTTTTAAATGGCTATATCTCGGAAACTAAGCGAGATATCGCCTAAAAACGATTTTTTTTTTTAAATGGCTATATCTCGGAAACTAAGCGAGATATCGCCTAAAAACGATTTTTTTTTTTTTTTTTAAATGGCTATATCTCGGAAACTAAGCGACATATCGCCTAAAAACGATTTTTTTTTTTATTTTTTTTTTTTTTTTAAATGGCTATATCTCGGAAACTAAGCGAGATATCGCCTAAAAACGATTTTATTTTTTAAATGGCTATATCTCGGAAACTAAGCGAGATATCGCCTAAAAACGATTTTTTTTTTTTTTTTTTTTTTTTTTTTAAATGGCTATATCTCGGAAACTAAAAACCATTTTATTTTATTTTTTTTTTTTTTTTAAATGGCTATATCTCGGAAACTAAGCGAAACTAAGAGATATCGCCTAAAAACGATTTTATTTTTTTTTTTTAAATGGCTATATCTCGGAAACTAAGCGAGATATCGCCTAAAAACGATTTTATTTTTTTTTTTTTTTTTTAAATGGCTATATCTCGGAAACTAAGCGAGATATCGCCTAAAAACTATTTTATTTTATTTTTTATTTTTTTTTTTTTAAATAGCTATAACTCGGAAACTAAGCGAGATATCGCCTAAAAACGATTTTATTTTTATTTATTTTTTTTTTTTTTATCTCGGAAACTAAGCGAGTTATCGCCTAAAAACGATTTTATTTTTTTTTTTTTTTTTTTTTTTTTTAAATGGCTATATCTCGGAATCTAAGCGAGATATCGCCT
>CAXFZM010000015.1:22500-25000 GCA_964007475.1 Hybos culiciformis
TTTTTTTTTTTTTTTTTTTTTTTTTAATGGCTATATCTCGGAAACTAAGCAAAATATCGCCTAAAAACGATTTTATTTTATTTTATTTTTTTTTTTTTTTAAATGGCTATATCTCGGAAACTAAGCGAGATATCGCCTAAAAACGATTTTATTTATTTATTTTTTTTTTAAATGGCTATATCTCGGAAACTAAGCGAGATATCGCCTGAAAACGATTTTATTTTTATTTTTTTTTTTTTTTTTTTAAATGGCTATATCTCGGAAACTAAAAACCATTTTATTTTATTTTTTTTTTTTTTTTTTTAAATGGCTATATCTCGGAAACTAAGCGAAACTAAGAGATATCGCCTAAAAACGATTTTATTTTTTTTTTTTTTTTTTTTTTTTTAAATGGCTATATCTCGGAAACTAAGCGAGATATCGCCTAAAAACGATTTTATTTTATTTTATTTTTTTAAATGGCTATATCTCGGAAACTAAGCGAGATATCGCCTGAAAACGATTTTATGTTTTTTTTTTTTTTTTTTTTTAAATGTCTATATCTCGGAAACTAAGGAGATATCGCCTAAAAACGATTTTATTTTTTTTAATTTTTTTTTTTTTTTAATGGCTATATCTCGGAAACTAAGCAAAATATCGCCTAAAAAGGATTTTATTTTTTTTTTTTTATTTTTTTTTTTAAATATATCTCGGAAACTAAGCGAGATATCGCCTAAAAACGATTTTATTTTTTTTTTTAAATGGCTATATCTCGGAAACTAAGCGAGATATCGCCTAAAAACGATTTTATTTTTTTTTTTTTATTTTTTTTTTTAAATATATCTCGGAAACTAAGCGAGATATCGCCTAAAAACGATTTTATTTTTTTTTTTAAATGGCTATATCTCGGAAACTAAAAACCATTTTATTTTATTTATTTTTTTTTTTTTTTAAATGGCTATATCTCGGAAACTAAGCGAAACTAAGAGATATCGCCTAAAAACGATTTTATTTTTTTTTTTTTTTTTTTTTTTTAAATGGCTATATCTCGGAAACTAAGCGAGATATCGCCTAAAAACGATTTTATTTTATTTTATTTTTTTAAATGGCTATATCTCGGAAACTAAGCGAGATATCGCCTGAAAACGATTTTATGTTTTTTTTTTTTTTTTTTTTTAAATGTCTATATCTCGGAAACTAAGGAGATATCGCCTAAAAACGATTTTATTTTTTTTAATTTTTTTTTTTTTTTAATGGCTATATCTCGGAAACTAAGCAAAATATCGCCTAAAAACGATTTTATTTTTTTTTTTTTATTTTTTTTTTTAAATATATCTCGGAAACTAAGCGAGATATCGCCTAAAAACGATTTTATTTTTTTTTTTAAATGGCTATATCTCGGAAACTAAGCGAGATATCGCCTAAAAACGATTTTTTTTTTTTTTTTAATGGCAATATCTCGGAAACTAAACGAGATATCGCCTAAAAACGATTTTTTTTTTTTTTTTTTTTTTTTAAATGGCTATATCTCGGAAACTAAGCGAGATAGCGCCTAAAAACGATTTTATTTTTTTTTTTTTTTTTTTTTTTTAAATGGCTATATCTCGGAAACTAAGCGAGATATCGCCTAAAAACGATTTTTTTTTTATTTTTTTTTTTTTTAAATGGCTATATCTCGGAAACTAAGCGAAATATCGCCTAAAAACGATTTTTTTTTTTTTTTTAATGGCTATATCTCGGAAACTAATCAAAATATCGCCTAAAAACGATTTTATTTTATTTTATTTTTTTTTTTTAAATGGCTATATCTCGGAAACTAAGCGAGATATCGCCTAAAAACGATTTTTTTTTTTTTTTTTTTTTTTAAATGGCTATATCTCGGAAACTAAGCGAGATATCGCCTGAAAACGATTTTATGTTTTTTTTTTTTTTTTTTTTAAATGTCTATATCTCGGAAACTAAGGAGATATCGCCTAAAAACGATTTTATTTTTTTTAATTTTTTTTTTTTTTAATGGCTATATCTCGGAAACTAAGCAAAATATCGGCTAAAAACGATTTTATTTTTTTTTTTTTATTTTTTTTTTAAATATATCTCGGAACCTAAGCGAGATATCGCCTAAAAACGATTTTTTTTTTTTTTTTAATGGCAATATCTCGGAAACTAAACGAGATATCGCCTAAAAACGATTTTATTTTTTTTTTTTTTTTTTTTTTTTAAATGGCTATATCTCGGAAACTAAGCGAAATATCGCCTAAAAACTATTTTTTATTTTTTTTTTAAATGGCTATATCTCGGAAACTAAGCGAGATATCGCCTAAAAACGATTTTTTTTTTTTTTTTAAATGGCTATATCTCGGAAACTAAGCGAGATATCGCCTAAAAACGATTTTTTTTTTAAATGGCTATATCTCGGAAACTAAGCGAGATATCGCCTAAAAACGATTTTTTTTTTTTTTTTTTAAATGGCTATATCTCGGAAACTAAGCGAGATATCGCCTAAAAACGATTTTTTTTTTTA
>CAXFZM010000015.1:30000-52500 GCA_964007475.1 Hybos culiciformis
ATTTTATTTATTTATTTTTTTTTTAAATGGCTATATCTCGGAAACTAAGCGAGATATCGCCTAAAAACGATTTAATTTTATTTATTTTTTTTTTTTTTTTTAAATGGCTATATCTCGGAAACTAAGCGAGATATCGCCTGAAAACGATTTTATTTTTATTTTTTTTTTTTTTTTTTAAATGGCTATATCTCGGAAACTAAAAACCATTTTATTTTTTTTTTTTTTTTTTTTTTTAAATGGCTATATCTCGGAAACTAAGCGAAACTAAGAGATATCGCCTAAAAACGATTTTATTTTTTTTTTTTTTTTTTTTTTTTTAAATGGCTATATCTCGGAAACTAAGCGAGATATCGCCTAAAAACGATTTTTTTTTTTTTTTTTTTTTTTTTTTAAATGGCTATATCTCGGAAACTAAGCGAGATATCGCCTAAAAACGATTTTATTTTTTTTTTTTTTTTTTTTAAATGGCTATATCTCGGAAACTAAGCGAGATATCGCCTAAAAACGATTTTTTTTTTTTTTTTTTTTTTTTTAAATGGCTATATCTCGGAAACTAAGCGAAATATCGCCTAAAAACGATTTTTTTTTTTTTTTAAATGGCTATATCTCGGAAACTAAGCGAGATATCGCCTAAAAACGATTTTTTTTTTTAAATGGCTATATCTCGGAAACTAAGCGAGATATCGCCTAAAAACGATTTTTTTTTTTTTTTTTTTTTAAATGGCTATATCTCGGAAACTAAGCGAGATATCGCCTAAAAACGATTTTTTTTTTTTTTTTTTTTTTAAATGGCTATATCTCGGAAACTAAGCGAGATATCGCCTAAAAACGATTTTATTTTTTTTTTTTTTTTTTTTAAATGGCTATATCTCGGAAACTAAGCGAAACTAAGAGATATCGCCTAAAAACGATTTTATTTTTTTTTTTTTTTTTTTTTTAAATGGCTATATCTCGGAAACTAAGCGAGATATCGCCTAAAAACGATTTTTTTTTTTTTTTTTTTTTTTTAAATGGCTATATCTCGGAAACTAAGCGAGATATCGCCTAAAAACGATTTTATTTTATTTTATTTTTTTAAATGGCTATATCTCGGAAACTAAGCGAGATATCGCCTGAAAACGATTTTATGTTTTTTTTTTTTTTTTTTTTTAAATGTCTATATCTCGGAAACTAAGGAGATATCGCCTAAAAACGATTTTATTTTTTTTAATTTTTTTTTTTTTTTAATGGCTATATCTCGGAAACTAAGCAAAATATCGCCTAAAAACGATTTTATTTTTTTTTTTTTATTTTTTTTTTTAAATATATCTCGGAAACTAAGCGAGATATCGCCTAAAAACGATTTTATTTTTTTTTTTAAATGGCTATATCTCGGAAACTAAGCGAGATATCGCCTAAAAACGATTTTTTTTTTTTTTTTTAATGGCAATATCTCGGAAACTAAACGAGATATCGCCTAAAAACGATTTTTTTTTTTTTTTTTTTTTTTAAATGGCTATATCTCGGAAACTAAGCGAGATAGCGCCTAAAAACGATTTTATTTTTTTTTTTTTTTTTTTTTTTTAAATGGCTATATCTCGGAAACTAAGCGAGATATCGCCTAAAAACGATTTTTTTTTTTTTTTTTTTTTTTTTAAATGGCTATATCTCGGAAACTAAGCGAAATATCGCCTAAAAACGATTTTTTTTTTTTTTTAATGGCTATATCTCGGAAACTAATCAAAATATCGCCTAAAAACGATTTTATTTTATTTTATTTTTTTTTTTTAAATGGCTATATCTCGGAAACTAAGCGAGATATCGCCTAAAAACGATTTTTTTTTTTTTTTTTTTTTTTTAAATGGCTATATCTCGGAAACTAAGCGAGATATCGCCTAAAAACGATTTTATTTTATTTTATTTTTTTAAATGGCTATATCTCGGAAACTAAGCGAGATATCGCCTGAAAACGATTTTATGTTTTTTTTTTTTTTTTTTTTTAAATGTCTATATCTCGGAAACTAAGGAGATATCGCCTAAAAACGATTTTATTTTTTTTAATTTTTTTTTTTTTTTAATGGCTATATCTCGGAAACTAAGCAAAATATCGGCTAAAAACGATTTTATTTTTTTTTTTTTATTTTTTTTTTAAATATATCTCGGAAACTAAGCGAGATATCGCCTAAAAACGATTTTATTTTTTTTTTTAAATGGCTATATCTCGGAAACTAAGCGAGATATCGCCTAAAAACGATTTTTTTTTTTTTTTAATGGCAATATCTCGGAAACTAAACGAGATATCGCCTAAAAACGATTTTATTTTTATTTTTTTTTTTTTTTTTTTAAATGGCTATATCTCGGAAACTAAGCGAAATATCGCCTAAAAACTATTTTTTATTTTTTTTTTAAATGGCTATATCTCGGAAACTAAGCGAGATATCGCCTAAAAACGATTTTTTTTTTTTTTTTTTAAATGGCTATATCTCGGAAACTAAGCGAGATATCGCCTAAAAACGATTTTTTTTTTTAAATGGCTATATCTCGGAAACTAAGCGAGATATCGCCTAAAAACGATTTTTTTTTTTTTTTTTAAATGGCTATATCTCGGAAACTAAGCGAGATATCGCCTAAAAACGATTTTTTTTTTTATTTATTTTTTTTTTTTAAATGGCTATATCTCGGAAACTAAGCGAGATATCGCCTAAAAACGATTTTATTTTTTAAATGGCTATATCTCGGAAACTAAGCGAGATATCGCCTAAAACCGATTTTTTTTTTTTTTTTTTTTTTTTTTTTAAATGGCTATATCTCGGAAACTAAAAACCATTTTATTTTATTTTTTTTTTTTTTTTTAAATGGCTATATCTCGGAAACTAAGCGAAACTAAGAGATATCGCCTAAAAACGATTTTATTTTTTTTTTTTAAATGGCTATATGTCGGAAACTAAGCGAGATATCGCCTAAAAACGATTTTATTTTATTTTTTTTTTTTTAAATGGCTATATCTCGGAAACTAAGCGAGATATCGCCTGAAAACGATTTTATTTTTTTTTTTTTTTTTTTTTTTTAAATGGCTATATCTCGGAAACTAAGCGAGATATCGCCTAAAAACTATTTTATTTTATTTTTTATTTTTTTTTTTTTAAATAGCTATATCTCGGAAACTAAGCGAGATATCGCCTAAAAACGATTTTATTTTTATTTATTTTTTTTTTTTTTTATCTCGGAAACTAAGCGAGTTATCGCCTAAAAACGATTTTATTTTATTTTTTTTTTTTTTTTTTTTTAAATGGCTATATCACGGAATCTAAGCGAGATATCGCCTAGAAACGATTTTATTTTATTTTTTTTTTTTTTTTTAAATGGCTATATCTCGGAAACTAAGCGAGATATCGCCTAAAAACGATTTTATTTTTTTTTTTAAATGGCTATATCTCGGAAACTAAGCGAGATATCGCCTAGAAACGATTTTATTTTATTTTATTTTTTTTTTTTTAAATGGCTATATCTCGGAAACTAAGCGAGATATCGCCTAAAAACGATTTTATTTTATTTTTTTATTTAAATGGCTATATCTCGGAAACTAAGCGAGATATCGCCTGAAAACAATTTTTTTTTTTTTTTTTTTTTTTTTTAAATGGCTATATCTCGGAAACTAAGCGAGATATCGCCTAAAAACGATTTTTTTTTTTTTTTTTTTTAAATGGCTATATCTCGGAAACTAAGCGAGATATCGCCTAAAAACGATTTAATTTTTTTTTTTTTTTTTTTTTTTTTAAATGGCTATATCTCGGAAACTAAGCGAGATATCGCCTAAAAACGATTTTATTTTTTTTTTTTTTTTTTTTTTTTAAATGGCTATATCTCGGAAACTAAGCGAGATATCGCCTAAAAACGATTTTATTTTTTTTTTTTTTTTTTTTTTTTTAAATGGCTATATCTCGGAAACTAAGCGAGATATCGCCTAAAAACGATTTTTTTTTTTTTTTTTTTTTTTTTTAAATGGCTATATCTCGGAAACTAAGCGAGATATCGCCTTTTTTTTTTTTTTTTTTTAAATGGCTATATCTCGGAAACTAAGCGAGATATCGCCTAAAAACAATTTTTTTTTTTTTTTAAATGGCTATATCTCGGAAACTAAGCGAGATATCGCCTAAAAACGATTTTTTTTTTTTTTTTTTTTTTTTTTTAAATGGCTATATCTCGGAAACTAAAAACCATTTTATTTTATTTATTTTTTTTTTTTTTTTTGAATGGCTATATCTCGGAAACTAAGCGAAACTAAGAGATATCGCCTAAAAACGATTTTATTTTTTTATTTATTTTTTTTTTTTAAATGGCTATATCTCGGAAACTAAGCGAGATTTCGCCTAAAAACGATTTTATTTTATTTTATTTTTTTTTTTTTAAATGGATATATCTCGGAAACTAAGCGAGATATCGCCTAAAAACGATTTTTTATTTTTTTTAAATGGCTATATCTCGGAAACTAAGCGAGATATCGCCTAAAAACGATTTTTTTTTTTTTTTTTTTTAATGGCTATATCTCGGAAACTAAGCGAGATATCGCCTAAAAACGATTTTATTTTTTTTTTTAAATGGCTATATCTCGGAAACTAAGCGAGATATCGCCTAGAAACGATTTTATTTTATTTTATTTTTTTTTTTTTTTAAATGGCTATATCTCGGAAACTAAGCGAGATATCGCCTAGAAACGATTTTATTTTATTTTATTTTTTTTTTTTTTAAATGGCTATATCTCGGAAACTAAGCGAGATATCGCCTAAAAACGATTTAATTTTATTTATTTTTTTTTTTTTTTTAAATGGCTATATCTCGGAAACTAAGCGAGATATCGCCTAAAAACGATTTTATTTTTTTTTTTTTTTTTTTTTTTTTAAATGGCTATATCTCGGAAACTAAAAACCATTTTATTTTATTTTTTTTTTTTTTTTTTAAATGGCTATATCTCGGAAACTAAGCGAAACTAAGAGATATCGCCTAAAAACGATTTTATTTTTTTTTTTTTTTTTTTTTTTTTAAATGGCTATATCTCGGAAACTAAGCGAGATATCGCCTAAAAACGATTTTTTTTTTTTTTTTTTTTTTTTTTTAAATGGCTATATCTCGGAAACTAAGCGAGATATCGCCTAAAAACGATTTTTTTTTTTTTTTTTTAAATGGCTATATCTCGGAAACTAAGCGAGATATCGCCTAAAAACGATTTTATTTTATTTATTTTTTTTTTTTTTTTAAATGGCTATATCTCGGAAACTAAGCGAGATATCGCCTAAAAACGATTTTATTTTATTTTTTTTTTTTAAATGGCTATATCTCGGAAACTAAGCGAGATATCGCCTGAAAACAATTTTATTTTATTTTTTATTTTTTTTTTTTTAAATAGCTATATCTCGGAAACTAAGCGAGATATCGCCTAAAAACGATTTTATTTTTATTTATTTTTTTTTTTTTTATCTCGGAAACTAAGCGAGTTATCGCCTAAAAACGATTTTATTTTTTTTTTTTTTTTTTTTTTTTTTAAATGGCTATATCTCGGAATCTAAGCGAGATATCGCCTAGAAACGATTTTATTTTATTTTTTTTTTTTTTTTTAAATGGCTATATCTCGGAAACTAAGCGAGATATCGCCTAAAAACGATTTTATTTTTTTTTTTAAATGGCTATATCTCGGAAACTAAGCGAGATATCGCCTAGAAACGATTTTATTTTATTTTTTTTTTTTTTTTTTTTAAATGGCTATATCTCGGAAACTAAGCGAGATATCGGCTAAAAACGATTTTATTTTTTTTTTTTTTTTTAAATGGCTATATCTCGGAAACTAAGCGAGATATCGCCTGAAAACAATTTTTTTTTTTTTTTTTTTTTTTTTTTAAATGGCTATATCTCGGAAACTAAGCGAGATATCGCCTAAAAACGATTTAATTTTTTTTTTATTTTTTTTTTTTTTTAAATGGCTATATCTCGGAAACTAAGCGAGATATCGCCTAAAAACGATTTTTTTTTTTTTTTTTTTTTTTTTTTAAATGGCTATATCTCGGAAACTAAGCGAGATATCGCTTTTTTTTTTTTTTTTTTTAAATGGCTATATCTCGGAAACTAAGCGAGATATCGCCTAAAAACAATTTTTTTTTTTTTTTAAATGGCTATATCTCGGAAACTAAGCGAGATATCGCCTAAAAACGATTTTTTTTTTTTTTTTTTTTTTTTTAAATGGCTATATCTCGGAAACTAAAAACCATTTTATTTTATTTATTTTATTTTTTTTTTTTGAATGGCTATATCTCGGAAACTAAGCGAAACTAAGAGATATCGCCTAAAAACGATTTTATTTTTTTATTTTTTTTTTTTTTTTTAAATGGCTATATCTCGGAAACTAAGCGAGATTTCGCCTAAAAACGATTTTATTTTATTTTATTTTTTTTTTTTTAAATGGATATATCTCGGAAACTAAGCGAGATATCGCCTAAAAACGATTTTTTTTTTTTTTAAATGGCTATACCTCGGAAACTAAGCGAGATATCGCCTAAAAACGATTTTTTTTTTTTTTTTTTTTTTAAATGGCTATATCTCGGAAACTAAGCGAGATATCGCCTAAAAACGATTTTTTTTTTTTTTTTTTTTTTTTTTTTTTAAATGGCTATACCTCGGAAACTAAGCGAGATATCGCCTAAAAACGATTTTTTTTTTTTTTTTTTTTTTTTTTTTTAAATGGCTATATCTCGGAAACTAAAAACCATTTTATTTTATTTTTTTTTTTTTTTTTTAATGGCTTTATCTCGGAAACTAAGCGAAACTAAGAGATATCCCCTAAAAACGATTTTATTTTTTTTTTTTTTTTTTTTTTTTTAAATGGCTATATCTCGGAAACTAAGCGAGATTTCGCCTAAAAACGATTTTATTTTATTTTATTTTTTTTTTTTTAAATGGATATATCTCGGAAACTAAGCGAGATATCGCCTAAAAACGATTTTTTTTTTTTTTAAATGGCTATATCTCGGAAACTAAGCGAGATATCGCCTAAAAACGATTTTTTTTTTTTTTTTTTAATGGCTATATCTCGGAAACTAAGCGAGATATCGCCTAAAAACGATTTTATTTTTTTTTTTAAATGGCTATATCTCGGAAACTAAGCGAGATATCGCCTAGAAACGATTTTATTTTATTTTATTTTTTTTTTTTTTTAAATGGCTATATCTCGGAAACTAAGCGAGATATCGCCTAGAAACGATTTTATTTTATTTTATTTTATTTTTTTTTAAATGGCTATATCTCGGAAACTAAGCGAGATATCGCCTAAAAACGATTTAATTTTATTTATTTTTTTTTTTTTTTTTAAATGGCTATATCTCGGAAACTAAGCGAGATATCGCCTAAAAACGATTTTATTTTTTTTAAATGGCTATATCTCGGAAACTAAAAACCATTTTATTTTATTTTTTTTTTTTTTTTTTAAATGGCTATATCTCGGAAACTAAGCGAAACTAAGAGATATCGCCTAAAAACGATTTTATTTTTTTTTTTTTTTTTTTTTTTTTAAATGGCTATATCTCGGAAACTAAGCGAGATATCGCCTAAAAACGATTTTTTTTTTTTTTTTTTTTTTTTTTTTAAATGGCTATATCTCGGAAACTAAGCGAGATATCGCCTAAAAACGATTTTATTTTTTTTTTTTTTTTTTTTTTAAATGGCTATATCTCGGAAACTAAGCGAGATATCGCCTAAAAACGATTTTTTTTTTTCTTAAATGGCTATATCTCGGAAACTAAGCGAGATATCGCCTAAAAACGATTTTATTTTATTTATTTTTTTTTTTTTTTTAAATGGCTATATCTCGGAAACTAAGCGAGATATCGCCTAAAAACGATTTTATTTTATTTTTTTTTTTTAAATGGCTATATCTCGGAAACTAAGCGAGATATCGCCTGAAAACAATTTTATTTTATTTTTTATTTTTTTTTTTTTAAATAGCTATATCTCGGAAACTAAGCGAGATATCGCCTAAAAACGATTTTATTTTTATTTATTTTTTTTTTTTTTATCTCGGAAACTAAGCGAGTTATCGCCTAAAAACGATTTTATTTTTTTTTTTTTTTTTTTTTTTTTTTAAATGGCTATATCTCGGAATCTAAGCGAGATATCGCCTAGAAACGATTTTATTTTTTTTTTTTTTTTTTTTTTAAATGGCTATATCTCGGAAACTAAGCGAGATATCGCCTAAAAACGATTTTATTTTTTTTTTTAAATGGCTATATCTCGGAAACTAAGCGAGATATCGCCTAGAAACGATTTTATTTTATTTATTTTTTTTTTTTTTTTAAATGGCTATATCTCGGAAACTAAGCGAGATATCGCCTAAAAACGATTTTATTTTATTTTTTTTTTTTAAATGGCTATATCTCGGAAACTAAGCGAGATATCGCCTGAAAACAATTTTTTTTTTTTTTTTTTTTTTTTTTTTAAATGGCTATATCTCGGAAACTAAGCGAGATATCGCCTAAAAACGATTTAATTTTTTTTTTATTTTTTTTTTTTTTTAAATGGCTATATCTCGGAAACTAAGCGAGATATCGCCTAAAAACGATTTTTTTTTTTTTTTTTTTTTTTTTAAATGGCTATATCTCGGAAACTAAGCGAGATATCGCCTTTTTTTTTTTTTTTTTTTAAATGGCTATATCTCGGAAACTAAGCGAGATATCGCCTAAAAACAATTTTTTTTTTTTTTTAAATGGCTATATCTCGGAAACTAAGCGAGATATCGCCTAAAAACGATTTTTTTTTTTTTTTTTTTTTTTTTTAAATGGCTATATCTCGGAAACTAAAAACCATTTTATTTTATTTATTTTATTTTTTTTTTTTGAATGGCTATATCTCGGAAACTAAGCGAAACTAAGAGATATCGCCTAAAAACGATTTTATTTTTTTATTTATTTTTTTTTTTTTAAATGGCTATATCTCGGAAACTAAGCGAGATTTCGCCTAAAAACGATTTTATTTTATTTTATTTTTTTTTTTTAAATGGATATATCTCGGAAACTAAGCGAGATATCGCCTAAAAACGATTTTTTTTTTTTTAAATGGCTATACCTCGGAAACTAAGCGAGATATCGCCTAAAAACGATTTTTTTTTTTTTTTTTTTTTAAATGGCTATATCTCGGAAACTAAGCGAGATATCGCCTAAAAACGATTTTTTTTTTTTTTTTTTTTTTTTTTTTTTAAATGGCTATACCTCGGAAACTAAGCGAGATATCGCCTAAAAACGATTTTTTTTTTTTTTTTTTTTTTTTTTTTAAATGGCTATATCTCGGAAACTAAAAACCATTTTATTTTATTTTATTTTTTTTTTTTTAATGGCTTTATCTCGGAAACTAAGCGAAACTAAGAGATATCCCCTAAAAACGATTTTATTTTTTTTTTTTTTTTTTTTTTTTTAAATGGCTATATCTCGGAAACTAAGCGAGATATCGCCTAAAAACGTTTTTTTTTTTTTTTTTTTTTTTTTTTAAATGGCTATATTTCGGAAACTAAGCGAGATATCGCCTAAAAACGATTTTATTTTTTTTTTTTTTAAATGGCTATATCTCGGAAACTAAGCGAGATATCGCCTAAAAACGATTTTTTTTTTTTTTTTTTTTTTTTTAAATGGCTATATCTCGGAAACTAAGCGAGATATCGCCTAAAAACGATTTTTTTTTTTTTTTTTTTTTTTTTTTTTTTAAATGGCTATATCTCGGAAACTAAGCGAGATATCGCCTAAAAACGATTTTATTTTTTTTTTTTTTTTTTTTTTTTTTAAATGGCTATATCTCGGAAACTAAGCGAGATATCGCCTAAAAACAATTTTTTTTTTTTTTTAAATGGCTATATCTCGGAAACTAAGCGAGATATCGCCTTAAAAACGATTTTTTTTTTTTTTTTTTTTTTTTTTTAAATGGCTATATCTCGGAAACTAAGCGAGATATCGCCTAAAAACGATTTTTTTTTTTTTTTTTTTTTTTTTTTTTAAATGGCTATATCTCGGAAACTAAGCGAGATATCGCCTAAAAACGATTTTATTTTTTTTTTTTTTTTTTTTTTTTTTTAAATGGCTATATCTCGGAAACTAAAAACCATTTTATTTTTTTTTTTTTTTTTTTTTTTTTTAAATGGCTATATCTCGGAAACTAAGCGAAACTAAGAGATATCGCCTAAAAACGATTTTATTTTTTTATTTATTTACTTTTTTTTAAATGGCTATATCTCGGAAACTAAGCGAGATTTCGCCTAAAAACGATTTTATTTTATTTTTTTTTTTTTTTTTTAATGGCTATATCTCGGAAACTAAGCGAGATATCGCCTAAAAACGATTTTATTTTTTTTTTTTTTTTTTTTAAATGGCTATATCTCGGAAACTAAGCGAGATATCGCCTAAAAACGATTTTATTTTTTTTTTTTAAATGGCTATATCTCGGAAACTAAGCGAGATATCGCCTAAAAACGATTTTTTTTTTTTTTTTTTTTTAAATGGCTATATCTCGGAAACTAAGCGAGATATCGCCTGAAAACGATTTTATTTTTTTTTTTTTTTTTTTTTAAATGGCTATATCTCGGAAACTAAGCGAGATATCGCCTAAAAACTATTTTATTTTATTTTATTTTTTTTTTTTTTTAAATAGCTATCTTTGAAACTAAGCGAGATATCGCCTAAAAACGATTTTATTTTTTTTTTTTTTTTTTAAATGGCTATATCTCGGAAACTAAGCGAGATATCGCCTAAAAACGATTTTATTTTTTTTTTTTTTTTTTTTAAATGGCTAGCTATATCTCGGAAACTAAGCGAGATATCGCCTAAAACGATTTTATTTTATTTTTTATTTTATTTTTTTTAAATGGCTATATCTCGGAAACTAAGCGAGATATCGCCTAAAAACGATTTTATTTATTTTTTTTTTTTTTTTTTTTAAATGGCTATATCTCGGAAACTAAGCGAGATATCGCCTAAAAACGATTTTTATTTATTTTTTTTTTTTAAATGGCTATATCTCGGAAACTAAGCGAGATATCGCCTAAAAACGATTTTATTTTTTTTTTTTTTTTTTTTTTAAATGGCTATATCTCGGAAACTAAGCGAAACTAAGAGATATCGCCTAAAAACGATTTTATTTTTTTTTATTTTTTTTTTTTTTTAAATGGCTATATCTCGGAAACTAAGCGAGATATCGCCTAAAAACGATTTTTTTTTTTTTTTATTTTTTTTTTTTTAAATGGCTATATCTCGGAAACTAAGCGAGATATCGCCTAAAAACGATTTTATTTTTTTTTTTTTTTTTTTTTAATGGCTATATCTCGGAAACTAAGCAAAATATCGCCTAAAAACGATTTTATTTTATTTTATTTTTTTTTTTTTTTTAAATGGCTATATCTCGGAAACTAAGCGAGATATCGCCTAAAACGATTTTATTTTATTTTTTATTTTATTTTTTTTAAATGGCTATATCTCGGAAACTAAGCGAGATATCGCCTAAAAACGATTTTATTTTTTTTTTTTTTTTTTTAAATGGCTATATCTCGGAAACTAAGCGAGATATCGCCTAAAACGATTTTATTTTATTTTTTATTTTATTTTTTTTAAATGGCTATATCTCGGAAACTAAGCGAGATATCGCCTAAAAACGATTTTTTTTTTTTTTTTTTTTTTTTAAATGGCTATATCTCGGAAACTAAGCGAGATATCGCCTAAAAACGATTTTATTTATTTTTTTTTTTTTTTTTAAATGGCTATATCTCGGAAACTAAGCGAAACTAAGAGATATCGCCTAAAAACAATTTTATTTTTTTTTTTTTTTTTTTTTAAATGGCTATATCTCGGAAACTAAGCGAGATATCGCCTAAAAACGATTTTATTTTTTTTTTTTTTTTTTTTTTTAAATGGCTATATCTCGGAAACTAAGCGAGATATCGCCTAAAAACGATTTTTTTTTTTTTTTTTTTTAAATGGCTATATCTCGGAAACTAAGCGAGATATCGCCTAAAAACGATTTTATTTTATTTTTTTTTTAAATGGCTATATCTCGGAAACTAAGCGAGATATCGCCTGAAAACGATTTTATTTTTTTTTTTTTTTTTTTTAAATGGCTATATCTCGGAAACTAAGCGAGATATCGCCTAAAAACGATATTATTTTTTTTTTTTTTTTTTTTTTTTTAATGGCTTTATCTCGGAAACTAAGCAAAATATCGCCTAAAAACGATTTTATTTATTTTTTTTTTTTTTTTTTTTAAATGGCTATATCTCGGAAACTAAGCGAGATATCGCCTAAAAACGATTTTTTTTTTTTTTTTTTTTTTTTTTAATGGCTATATCTCGGAAACTAAGCGAGATATCGCCTAAAAACACTTTTTTTTTTTTTTTAAATGGCTATATCTCGGAAACTAAGCAAGATATCGCCTAAAAACGATTTTTTTTTTTTTTTTTTTAAATGGCTATATCTCGGAAACTAAGCGAGATATCGCCTAAAAACGATTTTATTTTTTAAATGGCTATATCTCGGAAACTAAGCGAGATATCGCCTAAAAACGATTTTATTTTTTTTTTTTTTTTTTTTTTTTAAATGGCTATATCTCGGAAACTAAAAACCATTTTATTTTATTTTTTTTTTTTTTTTTTTAATGGCTTTATCTCGGAAACTAAGCGAAACTAAGAGATATCCCCTAAAAACGATTTTATTTTTTTTTTTTTTTTTTTTTTTTAAATGGCTATATCTCGGAAACTAAGCGAGATATCGCCTAAAAACGTTTTTTTTTTTTTTTTTTTTTTTTTTTAAATGGCTATATTTCGGAAACTAAGCGAGATATCGCCTAAAAACGATTTTATTTTTTTTTATTATTTTTTTTTTTAAATGGCTATATCTCGGAAACTAAGCGAGATATCGCCTAAAAACGATTTTTTTTTTTTTTTTTTTTTTTTTAAATGGCTATATCTCGGAAACTAAGCGAGATATCGCCTAAAAACGATTTTATTTTTTTTTTTTTTTTTTTTTTTTTAAATGGCTATATCTCGGAAACTAAGCGAGATATCGCCTAAAAACGATTTTATTTTTTTTTTTTTTTTTAAATGGCTATATCTCGGAAACTAAGCGAGATATCGCCTAAAAACAATTTTTTTTTTTTTTTAAATGGCTATATCTCGGAAACTAAGCGAGATATCGCCTAAAAACGATTTTTTTTTTTTTTTTTAAATGGCTATATCTCGGAAACTAAGCGAGATATCGCCTAAAAACGATTTTTTTTTTTTTTTTTTTTTTTTTTTTTAAATGGCTATATCTCGGAAACTAAGCGAGATATCGCCTAAAAACGATTTTATTTTTTTTTTTTTTTTTTTAAATGGCTATATCTCGGAAACTAAGCGAGATATCGCCTAAAAACGATTTTATTTTTTTTTTTAAATGGCTATATCTCGGAAACTAAGCGAGATATCGCCTAAAAACGATTTTATTTTATTTTTTTTTTTTTTTTTTTAATGGCTATATCTCGGAAACTAAGCGAGATATCGCCTAAAAACGATTTTATTTTTTTTTTTTTTTTTTTTTTAAATGGCTAGCTATATCTCGGAAACTAAGCGAGATATCGCCTAAAACGATTTTATTTTATTTTTTATTTTATTTTTTTTAAATGGCTATATCTCGGAAACTAAGCGAGATTTCGCCTAAAAACGATTTTATTTTATTTTTTTTTTTTTTTTTTAATGGCTATATCTCGGAAACTAAGCGAGATATCGCCTAAAAACGATTTTATTTTTTTTTTTTTTTTTTAAATGGCTATATCTCGGAAACTAAGCGAGATATCGCCTAAAAACGATTTTATTTTTTTATTTATTTTTTTTTTTTTAAATGGCTATATCTCGGAAACTAAGCGAGATTTCGCCTAAAAACGATTTTATTTTATTTTATTTTTTTTTTTTTTAATGGCTATATCTCGGAAACTAAGCGAGATATCGCCTAAAAACGATTTTATTTATTTTTTTTTTTTTTAAATGGCTATATCTCGGAAACTAAGCGAGATATCGCCTAAAAACGATTTTATTTTTTTTTTTAAATGGCTATATCTCGGAAACTAAGCGAGATATCGCCTAAAAACGATTTTTTTTTTTTTTTTTTTTAAATGGCTATATCTCGGAAACTAATCGAGATATCGCCTAAAAACGATTTTATTTTTTTTTTTTTTTTTTTTTTAAATGGCTAGCTATATCTCGGAAACTAAGCGAGATATCGCCTAAAACGATTTTATTTTATTTTTTATTTTATTTTTTTTAAATGGCTATATCTCGGAAACTAAGCGAGATATCGCCTAAAAACGATTTTATTTTTTTTTTTAAATGGCTATATCTCGGAAACTAAGCGAGATATCGCCTAAAAACGATTTTTTTTTTTTTTAAATGGCTATATCTCGGAAACTAAGCGAGATATCGCCTAAAAACGATTTTATTTTTTTTTTTTTTTTTTTTTTAAATGGCTATATCTCGGAAACTAAGCGAGATATCGCCTAAAACGATTTTATTTTATTTTTTATTTTATTTTTTTTAAATGGCTATATCTCGGAAACTAAGCGAGATATCGCCTAAAAACGATTTTATTTTTTTTTTTTTTTTTTTTAAATGGCTATATCTCGGAAACTAAGCGAGATATCGCCTAAAAACGATTTTTTTTTTTTTTTTTTTTTTAAATGGCTATATCTCGGAAACTAAGCGAGATATCGCCTAAAAACGATTTTATTTTATTTTTTTTTTTTTTTTTTTAAATGGCTATATCTCGGAAACTAAGCGAAACTAAGAGATATCGCCTAAAAACGATTTTATTTTTTTTTTTTTTTTTTTTTTTAAATGACTATATCTCGGAAACTAAGCGAGATATCGCCTAAAAACGATTTTATTTTTTTTATTTATTTTTTTTTTTTAAATGGCTATATCTCGGAAACTAAGCGAGATATCGCCTAAAAACGATTTTTTTTTTTTTTTTTTTTTTTTTTTAATGGCTATATCTCGGAAACTAAGCAAAATATCGCCTAAAAACGATTTTATTTTATTTTTTTTTTTTTTTTTTAAATGGCTATATCTCGGAAACTAAGCGAGATATCGCCTAAAAACGATTTTATTTTATTTTTTTTTAAATGGCTATATCTCGGAAACTAAGCGAGATATCGCCTGAAAACGATTTTTTTTTTTTTTTTTTTTTAAATGGCTATATCTCGGAAACTAAGCGAGATATCGCCTAAAAACGATTTTATTTTTTTTTTTTTTTTTTTAATGGCTATATCTCGGAAACTAAGCGAGATATCGCCTAAAAACGTTTTTTTTTTTTTTTTTTTTTTTTTTTTAATGGCTATATCTCGGAAACTAAGCAAAATATCGCCTAAAAACGATTTTATTTTATTTTATTTTTTTTTTTTTTAAATGGCTATATCTCGGAAACCAAGCGAGATATCGCCTAAAAACGATTTTATTTTATTTTTTTTTTAAATGGCTATATCTCGGAAACTAAGCGAGATATCGCCTGAAAACGATTTTTTTTTTTTTTTTTTTTTTTAAATGGCTATATCTCGGAAACTAAGCGAGATATCGCCTAAAAACGATTTTATTTTTTATTTTTTTTTTTTTAATGGCTATATCTCGGAAACTAAGCGAGATATCGCCTAAAAACGTTTTTTTTTAAATGGCTATATTTCGGAAACTAAGCGAGATATCGCCTAAAAACGATTTTATTTTTTTTTATTTTTTTTTTTTTAAATGGCTATATCTCGGAAACTAAGCGAGATATCGCCTAAAAACGATTTTTTTTTTTTTTTTTTTAAATGGCTATATCTCGGAAACTAAGCGAGATATCGCCTAAAAACGATTTTATTTTATTTTATTTTTTTTTTTTTAAATGGCTATATCTCGGAAACTAAGCGAGATATCGCCTAAAAACGATTTTATTTTTTTTTTTTTTTTTTTAAATGGCTATATCTCGGAAACTAAGCGAGATATCGCCTAAAAACAATTTTTTTTTTTTTTTAAATGGCTATATCTCGGAAACTAAGCGAAACTAAGAGATATCGCCTAAAAACGATTTTATTTTTTTATTTATTTTTTTTTTTTTAAATGGCTATATCTCGGAAACTAAGCGAGATTTCGCCTAAAAACGATTTTATTTTATTTTTTTTTTTTTTTTTTAATGGCTATATCTCGGAAACTAAGCGAGATATCGCCTAAAAACGATTTTATTTTTTTTTTTTAAATGGCTATATCTCGGAAACTAAGCGAGATATCGCCTAAAAACGATTTTATTTTTTTTTTTTTTTTTTTTTTTTAAATGGCTATGTCTCGGAAACTAAAAACCATTTTATTTTTTTTTTTTTTTTTTTTTTTTTTAAATGGCTATATCTCGGAAACTAAGCGAAACTAAGAGATATCGCCTAAAAACGATTTTATTTTTTTATTTATTTTTTTTTTTTTAAATGGCTATATCTCGGAAACTAAGCGAGATTTCGCCTAAAAACGATTTTATTTTATTTTTTTTTTTTTTTTTTAATGGCTATATCTCGGAAACTAAGCGAGATATCGCCTAAAAACGATTTTATTTTTTTTTTTTTTTTTTTTTTTTTTAAATGGCTATATCTCGGAAACTAAGCGAGATATCGCCTAAAAACGATTTTATTTTTTTTTTTTAAATGGCTATATCTCGGAAACTAAGCGAGATATCGCCTAAAAACGATTTTTTTTTTTTTTTTTTTTTTTAAATGGCTATATCTCGGAAACTAAGCGAGATATCGCCTGAAAACGATTTTATTTTTTTTTTTTTTTAAATGGCTATATCTCGGAAACTAAGCGAGATATCGCCTAAAAACAATTTTTTTTTTTTTTAATGGCTATATCTCGGAAACTAAGCGAGATTTCGCCTAAAAACGATTTTTTTTTTTTTTTTTTTTTTTTTTTAAATGGCTATATCTCGGAAACTAAGCGAGATATCGCCTAAAAACGATTTTTTTTTTTTTTTTTTTTTTTTTTTTTAAATGGCTATATCTCGGAAACTAAGCGAGATATCGCCTAAAAACGATTTTATTTTATTTTTTTTTTTTTTTTTTTTTTAAATGGCTATATCTCGGAAACTAAAAACCATTTTATTTTTATTTATTTTTTTTTTTTTTTAAATGGCTATATCTCGGAAACTAAGCGAAACTAAGAGATATCGCCTAAAAACGATTTTATTTTTTTATTTATTTTTTTTTTTTTAAATGGCTATATCTCGGAAACTAAGCGAGATTTCGCCTAAAAACGATTTTATTTTATTTTTTTTTTTTTTTTAATGGCTATATCTCGGAAACTAAGCGAGATATCGCCTAAAAACGATTTTATTTTATTTTTTTTTTTTTTTTTTTTAAATGGCTATATCTCGGAAACTAAGCGAGATATCGCCTAAAAACGATTTTATTTTTTTTTGTTAAATGGCTATATCTCGGAAACTAAGCGAGATATCGCCTAAAAACGATTTTTTTTTTTTTTTTTTTTTTAAATGGCTATATCTCGGAAACTAAGCGAGATATCGCCTGAAAACGATTTTATTTTTTTTTTTTTTTTTTTTTAAATGGCTATATCTCGGAAACTAAGCGAGATATCGCCTAAAAACTATTTTATTTTATTTTTTTTTTTTTAAATAGCTATATCTTTGAAACTAAGCGAGATATCGCCTAAAAACGATTTTATTTTTTTTTTTTTTTTTTAAATGGCTATATCTCGGAAACTAAGCGAGATATCGCCTAAAAACGATTTTATTTTTTTTTTTAAATGGCTATATCTCGGAAACTAAGCGAGATATCGCCTAAAAACGATTTTTTTTTTTTTTTTTTTTTAAATGGCTATATCTCGGAAACTAAGCGAGATATCGCCTAAAAACGATTTTATTTTTTTTTTTTTTTAAATGGCTAGCTATATCTCGGAAACTAAGCGAGATATCGCCTAAAACGATTTTATTTTATTTTTTATTTTATTTTTTTTAAATGGCTATATCTCGGAAACTAAGCGAGATATCGCCTAAAAACGATTTTATTTTTTTTTTTTTTTTTTTTTTTAAATGGCTATATCTCGGAAACTAAGCGAGATATCGCCTAAAAACGATTTTTATTTTTTTTTTTTTTTTAAATGGCTATATCTCGGAAACTAAGCGAGATATCGCCTAAAAACGATTTTTTTTTTTTTTTTTTTTTTTTTTAATGGCTATATCTCGGAAACTAAGCAAAATATCGCCTAAACTAAAAACGATTTTATTTTATTTTATTTTATTTTTTTTTAAATGGCTATATCTCGGAAACTAAGCGAGATATCGCCTAAAAACGATTTTATTTTTATTTTTATTTTTTTTTTAAATGGCTATATCTCGGAAACTAAGCGAGATATCGCCTAAAACGATTTTATTTTATTTTTTATTTTATTTTTTTTAAATGGCTATATCTCGGAAACTAAGCGAGATATCGCCTAAAAACGATTTTATTTTTTTTTTTTTTTTTTTTTTTAAATGGCTATATCTCGAAACTAAGCGAGATATCGCCTAAAAACGATTTTTTTTTTTTTTTTTTTTTAAATGGCTATATCTCGGAAACTAAGCGAAACTAAGAGATATCGCCTAAAAACGTTTTTTTTTTTTTTTTTTTTTTTTTTTAAATGGCTATATCTCGGAAACTAAGCGAGATATCGCCTAAAAACGATTTTTTTTTTTTTTTTTTTTTTTTTTTTAAATGGCTATATCTCGGAAACTAAGCGAGATATCGCCTAAAAACGATTTTTTTTTTTTTTTTTTTTTTTTTTTAATGGCTATATCTCGGAAACTAAGCGAGATATCGCCTAAAAACGATTTTATTTTTTAAATGGCTATATCTCGGAAACTAAGCGAGATATCGCCTAAAAACGATTTTATTTTTTTTTTTTTTTTTTTTTTTTTTAAATGGCTATATCTCGGAAACTAAAAACCATTTTATTTTATTTTTTTTTTTTTTTTTAATGGCTTTATCTCGGAAACTAAGCGAAACTAAGAGATATCCCTAAAAACGATTTTATTTTTTTTTTTTTTTTTTTTTTTTTTTTAAATGGCTATATCTCGGAAACTAAGCGAGATATCGCCTAAAATCGATTTTATTTTTTTTTATTTATTTTTTTTTTAAATGGCTATATCTCGGAAACTAAGCGAGATATCGCCTAAAAACGATTTTTTTTTTTTTTTTTTTTTTTTTAAATGGCTATATCTCGGAAACTAAGCGAGATATCGCCTAAAAACGATTTTTTTTTTTTTTTTTTTTTTTTTTAAATGGCTATATCTCGGAAACTAAGCGAGATATCGCCTAAAAACGATTTTATTTTTTTTTTTTTTTTTTTTTTTTTTAAATGGCTATATCTCGGAAACTAAAAACCATTTTATTTATTTTTTTATTTTTTTTTTTTAAATGGCTATATCTCGGAAACTAAGCGAGATATCGCCTAAAAACGATTTTTTTTTTTTTTTTTAAATGGCTATATCTCGGAAACTAAGCGAGATATCGCCTGAAAACGATTTTATTTTTTTTTTTTTTTCAAATGGCTATATCTCGGAAACTAAGCGAGATATCGCCTAAAAACAATTTTTTTTTTTTTTTAAATGGCTATATCTCGGAAACTAAGCGAGATTTCGCCTAAAAACGATTTTTTTTTTTTTTTTTTTTTTTTTTTAAATGGCTATATCTCGGAAACTAAGCGAGATATCGCCTAAAAACGATTTTTTTTTTTTTTTTTTTTTTTTTTTTTTTAAATGGCTATATCTCGGAAACTAAGCGAGATATCGCCTAAAAACGATTTTATTTTTTTTTTTTTTTTTTTTTTTTTTTAAATGGCTATATCTCGGAAACTAAAAACCATTTTATTTTTTTTTTTTTTTTTTTTTTTTTAAATGGCTATATCTCGGAAACTAAGCGAAACTAAGAGATATCGCCTAAAAACGATTTTATTTTTTTATTTATTTTTTTTTTTTAAATGGCTATATCTCGGAAACTAAGCGAGATATCGCCTTATTTTTTTTTAAATGGCTATATCTCGGAAACTAAGCGAGATATCGCCTAAAAACAATTTTTTTTTTTTTTTAAATGGCTATATCTCGGAAACTAAGCGAGATATCGCCTAAAAACGATTTTTTTTTTTTTTTTTTTTTTTAAATGGCTATATCTCGGAAACTAAGCGAGATATCGCCTAAAAACGATTTTATTTTATTTTTTTTTTTAAATGGCTATATCTCGGAAACTAAGCGAGATATCGCCTGAAAACGATTTTATTTTTTTTTTTTTTTTTTTTTTTTTAAATGGCTATATCTCGGAAACTAAAAACCATTTTAATTTATTTATTTATTTTTTTTTTTTTGAATGGCTATATCTCGGAAACTAAGCGAAACTAAGAGATATCGCCTAAAAACGATTTTATTTTTTTATTTATTTTTTTTTTTTTAAATGGCTATATCTCGGAAACTAAGCGAGATTTCGCCTAAAAACGATTTTATTTTATTTTATTTTTTTTTTTTTAAATGGATATATCTCGGAAACTAAGCGAGATATCGCCTAAAAACGATTTTTTTTTTTTTTAAATGGCTATATCCCGGAAACTAAGCGAGATATCGCCTAAAAACGATTTTTTTTTTTTTTTTTAATGGCTATATCTCGGAAACTAAGCGAGATATCGCCTAAAAACGATTTTTTTTTTTTTTTTTTTTTTTAAATGGCTATATCTCGGAAACTAAGCGAGATATCGCCTAAAAACGATTTTATTTTATTTTTTTTTTTAAATGGCTATATCTCGGAAACTAAGCGAGATATCGCCTGAAAACGATTTTATTTTTTTTTTTTTTTTTTTTTTAAATGGCTATATCTCGGAAACTAAAAACCATTTTATTTTATTTATTTTTTTTTTTTTTTTTGAATTGCTATATCTCGGAAACTAAGCGAAACTAAGAGATATCGCCTAAAAACGATTTTATTTTTTTATTTATTTTTTTTTTTTTAAATGGCTATATCTCGGAAACTAAGCGAGATTTCGCCTAAAAACGATTTTAGTTTATTTTATTTTTTTTTTTTTAAATGGATATATCTCGGAAACTAAGCGAGATATCGCCTAAAAACGATTTTTTTTTTTTTTTAAATGGCTATATCTCGGAAACTAAGCGAGATATCGCCTAAAAACGATTTTTTTTTTTTTTTTAATGGCTATATCTCGGAAACTAAGCGAGATATCGCCTAAAAACGATTTTATTTTTTTTTTATTTTTTTTTTTTAAATGGCTATATCTCGGAAACTAAGCGAAACTAAGAGATATCGCCTAAAAACGATTTTATTTTTTTTTTTTTTTTTTTTTTTTTAATGGCTATATCTCGGAAACTAAGCGAGATATCGCCTAAAAACGATTTTATTTTTTTTTTATTTTTTTTTTTTTTAAATGGCTATATCTCGGAAACTAAGCGAGATATCGCCTAAAAACGATTTCATTATTTTTTTTTTTTTTAAATGGCTATATCTCGGAAACTAAGCGAGATATCGCCTAAAAACGATTTTATTTTTTTTTTTAAATGGCTATATCTCGGAAACTAAGCGAGATATCGCCTAAAAACGATTTTTTTTTTTTTTTAAATGGCTATATCTCGGAAACTAAGCGAGATATCGCCTAAAAACGATTTTATTTTTTTTTTTTATTTTTTTTTAAATGGCTATATCTCGGAAACTAAGCGAAATATCGCCTAAAACGATTTTATTTTATTTTTTATTTTATTTTTTTTAAATGGCTATATCTCGGAAACTAAGCGAGATATCGCCTAAAAACGATTTTATTTTTTTTTTTTTTTTTTTTTTAAATGGCTATATCTCGGAAACTAAGCGAGATATCGCCTAAAAACGATTTTTTTTTTTTTTTTTTTTAAATGGCTATATCTCGGAAACTAAGCGAGATATCTCCTAAAAACGATTTTATTTTTTTTTTTAAATGGCTATATCTCGGAAACTAAGCGAGATATCGCCTAAAAACGATTTTATTTTTTTTTTTTTTTTTTTTTTTTTAAATGGCTATATCTCGGAAACTAAGCGAGATATCGCCTAAAAACGATTTTTTTTTTTTTTTTTTTTTAAATGGCTATATCTCGGAAACTAAGCGAGATATCGCCTAAAAACGATTTTATTTTTTTTTTTTTTTTTTTTTTTAAATGGCTATATCTCGGAAACTAAGCGAAACTAAGAGATATCGCCTAAAAACGATTTTATTTTTTTTTTTTTTTTTTTTTTTTTAATGGCTATATCTCGGAAACTAAGCGAGATATCGCCTAAAAACGATTTTATTTTTTTTTTATTTTTTTTTTTTTTAAATGGCTATATCTCGGAAACTAAGCGAGATATCGCCTAAAAACGATTTTTTTTTTTTTTTAAATGGCTATATCTCGGAAACTAAGCGAGATATCGCCTAAAAACGATTTTATTTTATTTTTTATTTTTTTTTTT
>CAXFZM010000015.1:57500-60000 GCA_964007475.1 Hybos culiciformis
TATATCTCGGAAACTAAGCGAGATATCGCCTAAAAACGATTTTATTTTTTTTTTATTTTATTTTTTTTTAAATGGCTATATCTCGGAAACTAAGCGAGATATCGCCTAAAAACGATTTTTTTTTTTTTTTTTTTTTTAAATGGCTATATCTCGGAAACTAAGCGAGATATCGCCTAAAAACGATTTTATTTTTTTTTTTAAATGGCTATATCTCGGAAACTAAGCGAGATATCGCCTAAAAACGATTTTTTTTTTTTTTTAAATGGCTATATCTCGGAAACTAAGCGAGATATCGCCTAAAAACGATTTTATTTTTTTTTTTTTTTTTTTTTTAAATGGCTATATCTCGGAAACTAAGCGAGATATCGCCTAAAACGATTTTATTTTATTTTTTATTTTATTTTTTTTAAATGGCTATATCTCGGAAACTAAGCGAGATATCGCCTAAAAACGATTTTATTTTTTTTTTTTTTTTTTTTTAAATGGCTATATCTCGGAAACTAAGCGAGATATCGCCTAAAAACGATTTTTTTTTTTTTTTTTTTTAAATGGCTATATCTCGGAAACTAAGCGAGATATCGCCTAAAAACGATTTTATTTTTTTTTTTTTTTTTTTTTTTTAAATGGCTATATCTCGGAAACTAAGCGAAACTAAGAGATATCGCCTAAAAACGATTTTATTTTTTTTTTTTTTTTTTTTTTTAAATGGCTATATCTCGGAAACTAAGCGAGATATCGCCTAAAAACGATTTTATTTTTTTTTTTTTTTTTTTAAATGGCTATATCTCGGAAACTAAGCGAGATATCGCCTAAAAACGATTTTTTTTTTTTTTTTTTTTTTTTTTAATGGCTATATCTCGGAAACTAAGCAAAATATCGCCTAAAAACGATTTTATTTTATTTTATTTTTTTTTTTTTTAAATGGCTATATCTCGGAAACTAAGCGAGATATCGCCTAAAAACGATTTTTTTTTTTTTTAAATGGCTATATCTCGGAAACCAAGCGAGATATCGCCTAAAAACGATTTTATTTTATTTTTTTTTTAAATGGCTATATCTCGGAAACTAAGCGAGATATCGCCTGAAAACGATTTTATTTTTTTTTTTTTTTTTTTTAAATGGCTATATCTCGGAAACTAAGCGAGATATCGCCTAAAAACGATTTTATTTTTATTTTTATTTTTTTTTAATGGCTATATCTCGGAAACTAAGCGAGATATCGCCTAAAAACGATTTTATTTTTTTTTTTTAAATGGCTATATCTCGGAAACTAAGCGAGATATCGCCTAAAAACGATTTTTTTTTTTTTTTTTTTTTTAAATGGCTATATCTCGGAAACTAAGCGAGATATCGCCTGAAAACGATTTTATTTTTTTTTTTTTTTTAAATGGCTATATCTCGGAAACTAAGCGAGATATCGCCTAAAAACAATTTTTTTTTTTTTTAAATGGCTATATCTCGGAAACTAAGCGAGATTTCGCCTAAAAACGATTTTTTTTTTTTTTTTTTTTTTTTAAATGGCTATATCTCGGAAACTAAGCGAGATATCGCCTAAAAACGATTTTTTTTTTTTTTTTTTTTTTTTTTTTTTAAATGGCTATATCTCGGAAACTAAGCGAGATATCGCCTAAAAACGATTTTATTTTTTTTTTTTTTTTTTTTTTTTTTTAAATGGCTATATCTCGGAAACTAAAAACCATTTTATTTTTTTTTTTTTTTTTTTTTTTTTTAAATGGCTATATCTCGGAAACTAAGCGAAACTAAGAGATATCGCCTAAAAACGATTTTATTTTTTTATTTATTTTTTTTTTTTTAAATGGCTATTTCTCGGAAACTAAGCGAGATTTCGCCTAAAAACGATTTTATTTTATTTTTTTTTTTTTTTTTTAATGGCTATATCTCGGAAACTAAGCGAGATATCGCCTAAAAACGATTTTATTTTATTTTTTTTTTTTTTTTTTTTAAATGGCTATATCTCGGAAACTAAGCGAGATATCGCCTAAAAACGATTTTTTTTTTTTTTTTAAATGGCTATATCTCGGAAACTAAGCGAGATATCGCCTAAAAACGATTTTTTTTTTTTTTTTTTTTTTAAATGGCTATATCTCGGAAACTAAACGAGATATCGCCTGAAAACGATTTTATTTTTTTTTTTTTTTTTTTTTTAAATGGCTATATCTCGGAAACTAAGCGAGATATCGCCTAAAAACTATTTTATTTTATTTATTTTTTTTTTTTTTTTAAATAGCTATATCTTTGAAACTAAGCGAGATATCGCCTAAAAACGATTTTATTTTTTTTTTTTTTTTAAATGGCTATATCTCGGAAACTAAGCGAGATATCGCCTAAAAACGATTTTATTTTTTTTTTAAATGGCTATATCTCGGAAACTAAGCGAGATATCGCCTAAAAACGATTTTTTTTTTTTTTTTTTTAAATGGCTATATCTCGGAAACTAAGCGAGATATCGCCTAAAAACGATTTTATTTTTTTTTTTTTT
>CAXFZM010000015.1:65000-70000 GCA_964007475.1 Hybos culiciformis
TTTTTTTTTAAATGGCTATATCTAGGAAACTAAGCAAAATATCGCCTAAAAACGATTTTATTTTTTTTTTTTTTTTTTTTTTAAATGGCTATATCTCGGAAACTAAGCGAAATATCGCCTAAAAACGATTTTATTTTTTAAATGGCTATATCTCGGAAACTAAGCGAGATATCGCCTAAAAACGATTTTTTTTTTTTTTTTTTTTTTTTTTTTTTAAATGGCTATATCTCGGAAACTAAAAACCATTTTATTTTATTTTTTTTTTTTTTTTTTAATGGCTTTATCTCGGAAACTAAGCGAAACTAAGAGATATCGCCTAAAAACGATTTTATTTTATTTTTTTTTTTTTTTTTTTTTAATGGCTATATCTCGGAAACTAAGCGAGATATCGCCTAAAAACGTTTTTTTTTTTTTTTTTTTTTTTTTTTAAATGGCTATATCTCGGAAACTAAGCGAGATATCGCCTAAAAACGATTTTATTTTTTTTTATTTTTTTTTTTTTTAAATGGCTATATCTCGGAAACTAAGCGAGATATCGCCTAAAAACGATTTTTTTTTTTTTTTTTTTTTTAAATGGCTATATCTCGGAAACTAAGCGAGATATCGCATAAAACGATTTTATTTTTTTTTTTTTTTTTTTTTTTTTAAATGGCTATAACTCGGAAACTAAGCGAGATATCGCCTAAAAACGATTTTATTTTTTTTTTTTTTTTTTTTTTTTAAATGGCTATATCTCGGAAACTAAGCGAGATATCGCCTAAAAACGTTTTTTTTTTTTTTTTTTTTTTTTTTTAAATGGCTATATCTCGGAAACTAAGCGAGATATCGCCTAAAAACGATTTTATTTTTTTTTATTTTTTTTTTTTTAAATGGCTATATCTCGGAAACTAAGCGAGATATCGCCTAAAAACGATTTTATTTTATTTTTTTTTTTTTTTTTTTAAATGGCTATATCTCGGAAACTAAGCGAGATATCGCCTAAAAACGATTTTTATTTTTTTTTTTTTTTTAAATGGCTATATCTCGGAAACTAAGCGAGATATCGCCTAAAAACGATTTTATTTTTTTTTTTTTTTTTTTTTTTTAAATGGCTATATCTCGGAAACTAAGCGAAACTAAGAGATATCGGCTAAAAACGATTTTATTTTTTTTTTAATGGCTATATCTCGGAAACTAAGCGAGATATCGCCTAAAAACGATTTTTTTTTTTTTTTATTTTTTTTTTTTTAAATGGCTATATCTCGGAAACTAAGCGAGATATCGCCTAAAAACGATTTTATTTTTTTTTTTTTTTTTTTTTTTTTAATGGCTATATCTCGGAAACTAAGCAAAATATCGCCTAAAAACGATTTTATTTTATTTTATTTTTTTTTTTTTTTTAAATGGCTATATCTCGGAAACTAAGCGAGATATCGCCTAAAAACGATTTTATTTTTTTTTTTTTTTTTTTTTTAAATGGCTATATCTCGGAAACTAAGCGAGATATCGCCTAAAACGATTTTATTTTATTTTTTATTTTATTTTTTTTAAATGGCTATATCTCGGAAACTAAGCGAGATATCGCCTAAAAACGATTTTTTTTTTTTTTTTTTTTTTTTTTAAATGGCTATATCTCGGAAACTAAGCGAGATATCGCCTAAAAACGATTTTTTTTTTTTTTTTTTTTTTAAATGGCTATATCTCGGAAACTAAGCGAGATATCGCCTAAAAACGATTTTATTTTATTTTTTTTTTTTTTTTTTAAATGGCTATATCTCGGAAACTAAGCGAAACTAAGAGATATCGCCTAAAAACGATTTTATTTTTTATTTTTTTTTTTTTTTTTAAATGGCTATATCTCGGAAACTAAGCGAGATATCGCCTAAAAACGATTTTATTTTTTTTTTTTTTTTTTTTTTTTTAATGGCTATATCTCGGAAACTAAGCAAAATATCGCCTAAAAACGATTTTATTTTATTTTATTTTATTTTTTTTTTAAATGGCTATATCTCGGAAACTAAGCGAGATATCGCCTAAAAACGATTTTTTTTTTTTTTTTTTTTTAAATGGCTATAACTCGGAAACTAAGCGAGATATCGCCTAAAAACGATTTTTTTTTTTTTTTTTTTTTTTTAAATGGCTATATCTCGGAAACTAAGCGAGATATCGCCTGAAAACGATTTTATTTTTATTTTTTTTTTTTTTTTAAATGGCTATATCTCGGAAACTAAGCGAGATATCGCCTAAAAACTATTTTATTTTATTTTTTATTTTTTTTTTTTAAATAGCTATATCTTTGAAACTAAGCGAGATATCGCCTAAAAAAGATTTTATTTTTTTTTTTTTTTTTAAATGGCTATATCTCGGAAACTAAGCGAGATATCGCCTAAAAACGATTTTTTTTTTTTTTTTTTTTTAAATGGCTATATCTCGGAAACTAAGCGAGATATCGCCTAAAAACGATTTTATTTTTTTTTTTTTTTTTTTTTTTAAATGGCTAGCTATATCTCGGAAACTAAGCGAGATATCGCCTAAAACGATTTTATTTTATTTTTTATTTTATTTTTTTTAAATGGCTATATCTCGGAAACTAAGCGAGATATCGCCTAAAAACGATTTTATTTTTTTTTTTTTTTTTTTTTTTTAAATGGCTATATCTCGGAAACTAAGCGAGATATCGCCTAAAAACGATTTTTATTTTTTTTTTTTTTTAAATGGCTATATCTCGGAAACTAAGCGAGATATCGCCTAAAAACGATTTTATTTTTTTTTTTTTTTTTTTTTTTTAAACGGCTATATCTCGGAAACTAAGCGAAACTAAGAGATATCGCCTAAAAACGATTTTATTTTTTATTTTTTTTTTTTTTTTTTAAATGGCTATATCTCGGAAACTAAGCGAGATATCGCCTAAAAACGATTTTTTATTTTTTTATTTTTTTTTTTTTAAATGGCTATATCTCGGAAACTAAGCGAGATATCGCCTAAAAACGATTTTATTTTTTTTTTTTTTTTTTTTTTTAATGGCTATATCTCGGAAACTAAGCAAAATATCGCCTAAAAACGATTTTATTTTATTTTATTTTATTTTTTTTTTTAAATGGCTATATCTCGGAAACTAAGCGAGATATCGCCTAAAAACGATTTTATTTTTTTTTTTTTTTTTTTTTTAAATGGCTATATCTCGGAAACTAAGCGAGATATCGCCTAAAACGATTTTATTTTATTTTTTATTTTATTTTTTTTAAATGGCTATATCTCGGAAACTAAGCGAGATATCGCCTAAAAACGATTTTATTTTTTTTTTTTTTTTTTTTTTTTTAAATGGCTATATCTCGGAAACTAAGCGAGATATCGCCTAAAAACGATTTTTTTTTTTTTTTTTTTTTAAATGGCTATATCTCGGAAACTAAGCGAGATATCGCCTAAAAACGATTTTTTTTTTTTTTTTTTTTTTTTTTTTAAATGGCTATATCTCGGAAACTAAGCGAGATATCGCCTAAAAACGATTTTATTTTTTTTTTTTTTTTTTTTTTTTTAAATGGCTATATCTCGGAAACTAAGCGAGATATCGCCTAAAAACGATTTTATTTTTTTTTTTTTTTTTTTTTTTTTAATGGCTATATCTCGGAAACTAAGCAAAATATCGCCTAAAAACGATTTTATTTTATTTTATTTTTTTTTTTTTTTAAATGGCTATATCTCGGAAACTAAGCGAGATATCGCCTAAAAACGATTTTTTTTTTTTTTTTTTTTTAAATGGCTATATCTAGGAAACTAAGCAAAATATCGCCTAAAAACGATTTTATTTTTTTTTTTTTTTTTTTTTTAAATGGCTATATCTCGGAAACTAAGCGAAATATCGCCTAAAAACGATTTTATTTTTTAAATGGCTATATCTCGGAAACTAAGCGAGATATCGCCTAAAAACGATTTTATTTTTTTTTTTTTTTTTTTTTTTTTTAAATGGCTATATCTCGGAAACTAAAAACCATTTTATTTTATTTTTTTTTTTTTTTTTTTAATGGCTTTATCTCGGAAACTAAGCGAAACTAAGAGATATCGCCTAAAAACGATTTTATTTTATTTTTTTTTTTTTTTTTTTTTAATGGCTATATCTCGGAAACTAAGCGAGATATCGCCTAAAAACGATTTTATTTTTTTTTTTTTTTTTAATGGCTATATCTCGGAAACTAAGCAAAATATCGCCTAAAAACGATTTTATTTTATTTTATTTTTTATTTTTTTTTAAATGGCTATATCTCGGAAACTAAGCGAGATATCGCCTAAAAACGATTTTTTTTTTTTTTTTTTTTTTTAAATGGCTATATCTCGGAAACTAAGCGAGATATCGCATAAAACGATTTTATTTTTTTTTTTTTTTTTTTTTTTTTAAATGGCTATAACTCGGAAACTAAGCGAGATATCGCCTAAAAACGATTTTATTTTTTTTTTTTTTTTTTTTTTTTAATGGCTATATCTCGGAAACTAAGCAAAATATCGCCTAAAAACGATTTTATTTTATTTTATTTTTTATTTTTTTTTAAATGGCTATATCTCGGAAACTAAGCGAGATATCGCCTAAAAACAATTTTTTTTTTTTTTTTTAAATGGCTATATCTCGGAAACTAAGCGAGATATCGCCTAAAAACGATTTTTTTTTTTTTTATTTTTTTTTTTTTTTAAATGGCTATATCTCGGAAACTAAGCGAGATATCGCCTACAAACGATTTTATTTTTTTTTTTTTTTTTTTTTAATGGCTATATCTCGGAAACTAAGCAAAATATCGCCTAAAAACGATTTTATTTTATTTTATTTTTTTTTTTTTTTAAATGGCTATATCTCGGAAACTAAGCGAGATATCGCCTAAAAACGATTTTTTTTTTTTTTTTTTTTTTTAAATGGCTATATCTCGGAAACTAAGCGAGATATCGCCTAAAAACGATTTTATTTTATTTTTTTTTTTAAATGGCTATATCTCGGAAACTAAGCGAGATATCGCCTGAAAACGATTTTATTTATT
>CAXFZM010000015.1:82500-105000 GCA_964007475.1 Hybos culiciformis
GATTTTATTTTTTAAATGGCTATATCTCGGAAACTAAGCGAGATATCGCCTAAAAACGATTTTTTTTTTTTTTTTTTTTTTTTTTTTTTTAAATGGCTATATCTCGGAAACTAAAAACCATTTTATTTTATTTTGTTTTTTTTTTTTTTTTAATGGCTTTATCTCGGAAACTAAGCGAAACTAAGAGATATCGCCTAAAAACGATTTTATTTTTTTTTTTTTTTTTTTTTTTTTTAATGGCTATATCTCGGAAACTAAGCGAGATATCGCCTAAAAACGTTTTTTTTTTTTTTTTTTTTTTTTTAAATGGCTATATCTCGGAAACTAAGCGAGATATCGCCTAAAAACGATTTTATTTTTTTTTATTTTATTTTTTTTTAAATGGCTATATCTCGGAAACTAAGCGAGATATCGCCTAAAAACGATTTTTTTTTTTTTTTTTTTTTTTTTTTAAATGGCTATATCTCGGAAACTAAGCGAGATATCGCATAAAACGATTTTTTTTTTTTTTTTTTTTTTTTTTTTAAATGGCTATAACTCGGAAACTAAGCGAGATATCGCCTAAAAACGATTTTATTTTTTATTATTTTTTTTTTTTTTAAATGGCTATATCTCGGAAACTAAGCGAGATATCGCCTAAAAACAATTTTTTTTTTTTTTTTTAAATGGCTATATCTCGGAAACTAAGCGAGATATCGCCTAAAAACGATTTTTTTTTTTTTTTTGTTTTTTTAAATGGCTATATCTCGGAAACTAAGCGAGATATCGCCTAAAAACGATTTTATTTTTTTTTTTTTTTTTTTTTTTTAATGGCTATATCTCGGAAACTAAGCAAAATATCGCCTAAAAACGATTTTATTTTATTTTTTTTTTTTTTTTTTTTAAATGGCTATATCTCGGAAACTAAGCGAGATATCGCCTAAAAACGATTTTTTTTTTTTTTTTTTTTTTTAAATGGCTATATCTCGGAAACTAAGCGAGATATCGCCTAAAAACGATTTTATTTTTTTTTTTTTTTTAAATGGCTATATCTCGGAAACTAAGCGAGATATCGCCTGAAAACGATTTTATTTATTTATTTATTTTTTTTTTTAAATGGCTATATCTCGGAAACTAAGCGAGATATCGCCTAAAAACGATTTTATTTTTTTTTTTTTTTTTTTTTTAATGGCTATATCTCGGAAACTAAGCGAGATATCGCCTAAAAACACTTTTTTTTTTTTTTTTAAATGGCTATATCTCGGAAACTAAGCGAGATATCGCCTAAAAACGATTTTATTTATTTATTTTTTTTTTTTTTTAAATGGCTATATCTCGGAAACTAAGCGAGATATCGCCTAAAAACGATTTTATTTTTTTTTTTTTTTTTTTTTTTTTAATGGCTATATCTCGGAAACTAAGCAAAATATCGCCTAAAAACGATTTTATTTTATTTTTTTTTTTTTTTTTTTTAAATGGCTATATCTCGGAAACTAAGCGAGATATCGCCTAAAAACGATTTTTTTTTTTTTTTTTTTTTTAAATGGCTATATCTCGGAAACTAAGCGAGATATCGCCTAAAAACGATTTTATTTTTTTTTTTTTTTTAAATGGCTATATCTCGGAAACTAAGCGAGATATCGCCTGAAAACGATTTTATTTATTTATTTTTTTTTTTTTTTAAATGGCTATATCTCGGAAACTAAGCGAGATATCGCCTAAAAACGATTTTTTTTTTTTTTTTTTTTTTTAAATGGCTATATCTCGGAAACTAAGCGAGATATCGCCTAAAAACGATTTTATTTTTTTTTTTTTTTTTAAATGGCTATATCTCGGAAACTAAGCGAGATATCGCCTGAAAACGATTTTATTTATTTATTTTTTTTTTTTTTTTAAATGGCTATATCTCGGAAACTAAGCGAGATATCGCCTAAAAACGATTTTATTTTTTTTTTTTTTTTTTTTTAATGGCTATATCTCGGAAACTAAGCAAAATATCGCCTAAAAACGATTTTATTTTATTTTTTTTTTTTTTTTTTTAAATGGCTATATCTCGGAAACTAAGCGAGATATCGCCTAAAAACGATTTTATTTTTTTTTTTTTTTTTTTTTTTTTAAATGGCTATATCTCGGAAACTAAGCGAGATATCGCCTAAAAACAATTTTTTTTTTTTTTTTTAAATGGCTATATCTCGGAAACTAAGCGAGATATCGCCTAAAAACGATTTTTTTTTTTTTTTTTTTTTTTTTTATTAAATGGCTATATCTCGGAAACTAAAAACCATTTTATTTTTTTTTTTTTTTTTTTTTTTTTAAATGGCTATATCTCGGAAACTAAGCGAAACTAAGAGATATCGCCTAAAAACGATTTTATTTTTTTTTTTTTTTTTTTTTTTTAATGGCTATATCTCGGAAACTAAGCGAGATATCGCATAAAACGATTTTATTTTTTTTTTTTTTTTTTTTTTTTAAATGGCTATATCTCGGAAACTAAGCAAAATATCGCCTAAAAACGATTTTATTTTATTTTATTTTTTTTTTTTTTTTAAATGGCTATATCTCGGAAACTAAGCGAGATATCGCCTAAAAACGATTTTATTTTTTTTTTTTTTTTTTTTTTTTAAATGGCTATATCTCGGAAACTAAGCGAGATATCGCCTAAAAACGATTTTTTTTTTTTTTTTTTTTTTTTTTAAATGGCTATATCTCGGAAACTAAGCGAGATATCGCATAAAACGATTTTATTTTTTTTTTTTTTTTTTTTTTTTAAATGGCTATATCTCGGAAACTAAGCAAAATATCGCCTAAAAACGATTTTATTTTATTTTATTTTTTTTTTTTTTTAAATGGCTATATCTCGGAAACTAAGCGAGATATCGCCTAAAAACGATTTTTTTTTTTTTTATTTATTTTTTTTTAAATGGCTATATCTCGGAAACTAAGCGAGATATCGCCTAAAAACGATTTTTTTTTTTTTTTTTTTTTTTTTTAAATGGCTATATCTCGGAAACTAAGCGAGATATCGCATAAAACGATTTTATTTTATTTTTTTTTTTTTTTTTTTTTTAAATGGCTATATCTCGGAAACTAAGCGAGATATCGCCTAAAAACGATTTTATTTTTTTTTATTTTTTTTTTTTTTAAATGGCTATATCTCGGAAACTAAGCGAGATATCGCCTAAAAACGATTTTTTTTTTTTTTTTTTTTTTTTTTTTAAATGGCTATATCTCGGAAACTAAGCGAGATATCGCCTAAAAACGATTTTATTTTTTTTTTTTTTTTTTTTTTTTAATGGCTATATCTCGGAAACTAAGCAAAATATCGCCTAAAAACGATTTTATTTTATTTTATTTTTTATTTTTTTTTAAATGGCTATATCTCGGAAACTAAGCGAGATATCGCCTAAAAACGATTTTTTTTTTTTTTTTTTTTTTTAAATGGCTATATCTCGGAAACTAAGCGAGATATCGCCTAAAACCGATTTTATTTTATTTTTTTTTTTAAATGGCTATATCTCGGAAACTAAGCGAGATATCGCCTGAAAACGATTTTTTTTTTTTAAATGGCTATATCTCGGAAACTAAGCGAGATATCGCCTAAAAACGATTTTATTTTTTTTTTTTTTTTTTTTTTTTAATGGCTATATCTCGGAAACTAAGCAAAATATCGCCTAAAAACGATTTTATTTTATTTTATTTTTTTTTTTTTTTTAAATGGCTATATCTCGGAAACTAAGCGAGATATCGCCTAAAAACGATTTTTTTTTTTTTTTTTTTTTTAAATGGCTATATCTCGGAAACTAAGCGAGATATCGCCTAAAAACGATTTTATTTTATTTTTTTTTTTAAATGGCTATATCTCGGAAACTAAGCGAGATATCGCCTGAAAACGATTTTATTTTTTTTTTTTTTTTTTTTTTAAATGGCTATATCTCGGAAACTAAGCGAGATATCGCCTAAAAACGATTTTATTTTTTTTTTTTTTTTTTTTTTTTTAATGGCTATATCTCGGAAACTAAGCAAAATATCGCCTAAAAACGATTTTATTTTTTTTTTTTTTTTTTTTTTTTAAATGGCTATATCTCGGAAACTAAGCGAGATATCGCCTAAAAACGATTTTATTTTTTTTTTTTTTTTTTTTTTTAATGGCTATATCTCGGAAACTAAGCGAGATATCGCCTAAAAACACTTTTTTTTTTTTTTAAATGGCTATATTTCGGAAACTAAGCGAGATATCGCCTAAAAACGATTTTTTTTTTTTTTTTTTTTAAATGGCTATATCTAGGAAACTAAGCAAAATATCGCCTAAAAACGATTTTATTTTTTTTTTTTTTTTTTTTTTAAATGGCTATATCTCGGAAACTAAGCGAAATATCGCCTAAAAACGATTTTATTTTTTAAATGGCTATATCTCGGAAACTAAGCGAGATATCGCCTAAAAACGATTTTTTTTTTTTTTTTTTTTTTTTTTTTTTAAATGGCTATATCTCGGAAACTAAAAACCATTTTATTTTATTTTGTTTTTTTTTTTTTTTAATGGCTTTATCTCGGAAACTAAGCGAAACTAAGAGATATCGCCTAAAAACGATTTTATTTTTTTTTTTTTTTTTTTTTTTTTAATGGCTATATCTCGGAAACTAAGCGAGATATCGCCTAAAAACGTTTTTTTTTTTTTTTTTTTTTTTTAAATGGCTATATCTCGGAAACTAAGCGAGATATCGCCTAAAAACGATTTTATTTTTTTTTATTTTATTTTTTTTTAAATGGCTATATCTCGGAAACTAAGCGAGATATCGCCTAAAAACGATTTTTTTTTTTTTTTTTTTTTTTTTTTAAATGGCTATATCTCGGAAACTAAGCGAGATATCGCATAAAACGATTTTTTTTTTTTTTTTTTTTTTTTTTTTTTAAATGGCTATAACTCGGAAACTAAGCGAGATATCGCCTAAAAACGATTTTATTTTTTATTTTTTTTTTTTTTTTTTAAATGGCTATATCTCGGAAACTAAGCGAGATATCGCCTAAAAACAATTTTTTTTTTTTTTTTAAATGGCTATATCTCGGAAACTAAGCGAGATATCGCCTAAAAACGATTTTTTTTTTTTTTTGTTTTTTTAAATGGCTATATCTCGGAAACTAAGCGAGATATCGCCTAAAAACGATTTTATTTTTTTTTTTTTTTTTTTTTTTTAATGGCTATATCTCGGAAACTAAGCAAAATATCGCCTAAAAACGATTTTATTTTATTTTTTTTTTTTTTTTTTTTAAATGGCTATATCTCGGAAACTAAGCGAGATATCGCCTAAAAACGATTTTTTTTTTTTTTTTTTTTTTAAATGGCTATATCTCGGAAACTAAGCGAGATATCGCCTAAAAACGATTTTATTTTTTTTTTTTTTTTAAATGGCTATATCTCGGAAACTAAGCGAGATATCGCCTGAAAACGATTTTATTTATTTATTTTTTTTTTTTTTTAAATGGCTATATCTCGGAAACTAAGCGAGATATCGCCTAAAAACGATTTTATTTTTTTTTTTTTTTTTTTTTTAATGGCTATATCTCGGAAACTAAGCGAGATATCGCCTAAAAACACTTTTTTTTTTTTTTTTAAATGGCTATATCTCGGAAACTAAGCGAGATATCGCCTAAAAACGATTTTATTTATTTATTTTTTTTTTTTTTTAAATGGCTATATCTCGGAAACTAAGCGAGATATCGCCTAAAAACGATTTTATTTTTTTTTTTTTTTTTTTTTAATGGCTATATCTCGGAAACTAAGCAAAATATCGCCTAAAAACGATTTTATTTTATTTTTTTTTTTTTTTTTTTTAAATGGCTATATCTCGGAAACTAAGCGAGATATCGCCTAAAAACGATTTTTTTTTTTTTTTTTTTTTTTAAATGGCTATATCTCGGAAACTAAGCGAGATATCGCCTAAAAACGATTTTATTTTTTTTTTTTTTTTAAATGGCTATATCTCGGAAACTAAGCGAGATATCGCCTGAAAACGATTTTATTTATTTATTTTTTTTTTTTTTTAAATGGCTATATCTCGGAAACTAAGCGAGATATCGCCTAAAAACGATTTTTTTTTTTTTTTTTTTTTTTAAATGGCTATATCTCGGAAACTAAGCGAGATATCGCCTAAAAACGATTTTATTTTTTTTTTTTTTTTAAATGGCTATATCTCGGAAACTAAGCGAGATATCGCCTGAAAACGATTTTATTTATTTATTTTTTTTTTTTTTTAAATGGCTATATCTCGGAAACTAAGCGAGATATCGCCTAAAAACGATTTTATTTTTTTTTTTTTTTTTTTTTTAATGGCTATATCTCGGAAACTAAGCAAAATATCGCCTAAAAACGATTTTATTTTATTTTTTTTTTTTTTTTTTTTAAATGGCTATATCTCGGAAACTAAGCGAGATATCGCCTAAAAACGATTTTTTTTTTTTTTTTTTTTTTAAATGGCTATATCTCGGAAACTAAGCGAGATATCGCCTAAAAACGATTTTATTTTTTTTTTTTTTTTAAATGGCTATATCTCGGAAACTAAGCGAGATATCGCCTGAAAACGATTTTATTTATTTATTTTTTTTTTTTTTTAAATGGCTATATCTCGGAAACTAAGCAAAATATCGCCTAAAAACGATTTTATTTTTTTTATTTATTTTTTTTTTTTAAATGGCTATATCTCGGAAACTAAGCGAGATATCGCCTAAAAACGATTTTATTTTTTTTTTTTTTTTTTTTTTTAATGGCTATATCTCGGAAACTAAGCGAGATATCGCCTAAAAACACTTTTTTTTTTTTTTTTAAATGGCTATATCTCGGAAACTAAGCGAGATATCGCCTAAAAACGATTTTTTTTTTTTTTTTTTAAAATGGATATATCTCGGAAACTAAGCAAAATATCGCCTAAAAACGATTTTATTTTTTTTTTTTTTTTTTTTTTAAATGGCTATATCTCGGAAACTAAGCGAGATATCGCCTACAAACGATTTTATTTTTTAAATGGCTATATCTCGGAAACTAAGCGAGATATCGCCTAAAAACGATTTTATTTTTTTTTTTTTTTTTTTTTTTTTAAATGGCTATATCTCGGAAACTAAAAACCATTTTATTTTTTTTTTTTTTTTTTTTTTAATGGCTTTATCTCGGAAACTAAGCGAAACTAAGAGATATCGCCTAAAAACGATTTTATTTTTTTTTTTTTTTTTTTTTTTTAATGGCTATATCTCGGAAACTAAGCGAGATATCGCCTAAAAACGTTTTTTTTTTTTTTTTTTTTTTTTTTTAAATGGCTATATCTCGGAAACTAAGCGAGATATCGCCTAAAAACGATTTTTTTTTTTTTTTTTTTTTTTTTTTAATGGCTATATCTCGGAAACTAAGCGAGATATCGCCTATAAACGATTTTTTTTTTTTTTTTTTTTTTTTTTTTTTAAATGGCTATATCTCGGAAACTAAGCGAGATATCGCCTAAAAACGATTTTATTTTATTTTTTTTTTTTTTTTTATTAAATGGCTATATCTCGGAAACTAAAAACCATTTTATTTTTTTTTTTTTTTTTTTTTTTTAAATGGCTATATCTCGGAAACTAAGCGAAACTAAGAGATATCGCCTAAAAACGATTTTATTTTTTTATTTATTTTTTTTTTTTAAATGGCTATATCTCGGAAACTAAGCGAGATTTCGCCTAAAAACGATTTTATTTTATTTTTTTTTTTTTTTTTTAAATGGATATATCTCGGAAACTAAGCGAGATATCGCCTAAAAACGATTTTTTTTTTTTTTTAAATAGCTATATCTCGGAAACTAAGCGAGATATCGCCTAAAAACGATTTTTTTTTTTTTTTTTTTTTAATGGCTATATCTCGGAAACTAAGCGAGATATCGCCTAAAAACGATTTTATTTTTTTTTTATTTTTTATTTTTTAAATGGCTATATCTCGGAAACTAAGTGAGATATCGCCTAAAAACGATTTTATTTTATTTTATTTTATTTTTTTTTTTAAATGGATATATCTCGGAAACTAAGCGAGATATCGCCTAAAAACGATTTTTTTTTTTTTTTTTTTTAAATGGCTATATCTCGGAAACTAAGATATCGCCTAAAAACGATTTTATTTTATTTTTTTTTTTTTTTTTTAAATGGCTATATCTCGGAAACTAAGCGAGATATCGCCTAAAAACGATTTTTTTTTTTTTTTTTTTTTTTTTAAATGGCTATATCTCGGAAACTAAGCGAGATATCGCCTTTTTTTTTTTTTTTTTTTTTAAATGGCTATATCTCGGAAACTAAGCGAGATATCGCCTAAAAACGATTTTTTTTTTTTTTTTTTTTTAAATGGCTATATCTCGGAAACTAAGCGAGATATCGCCTAAAATCGATTTTATTTTTTTTTTTTTTTTTTTTTTAAATGGCTATATCTCGGAAACTAAGCGAAACTAAGAGATATCGCCTAAAAACGATTTTATTTTTTTTTTTTTTTTTTTTTTTTAAATGGCTATATCTCGGAAACTAAGCGAGATATCGCCTAAAAACGATTTTATTTTTTTTTTATTTTATTTTTTTTTTAAATGGCTATATCTCGGAAACTAAGCGAGATATCGCCTAAAAACGATTTTATTTTTTTTTTTTTTTTTTTTTTTTTAAATGGCTATATCTCGGAAACTAAGCGAGATATCGCCTAAAAACGATTTTATTTTTTTTTTTTTTTTTTTTTTTTTAATGGCTATATCTCGGAAACTAAGCGAGATATCGCCTAAAAACGATTTTATTTTTTTTTTTTTTTTTTTAAATGGCTATATCTCGGAAACTAAGCGAGATATCGCCTAAAAACGATTTTATTTTATTTTTTTTTTAAATGGCTATATCTCGGAAACTAAGCGAGATATCGCCTGAAAACGAATTTATTTTTTTTTTTTTTTTTTTTTTTTTAAATGGCTATATCTCGGAAACTAAGCGAGATATCGCCTAAAAACGATTTTATTTTATTTTATTTTTTTTTTTTAATGGCTATATCTCGGAAACTAATCGAGATATCGCCTAAAAACACTTTTTTTTTTTTTTTTAAATGGCTATATCTCGGAAACTAAGCGAGATATCGCCTAAAAACGATTTTTTTTTTTTTTTATTTTAAATGGCTATATCTCGGAAACTAAGCAAAATATCGCCTAAAAACGATTTTATTTTATTTTTTTTTTTTTTTCAATGGCTATATCTCGGAAACTAAGCGAGATATCGCCTAAAAACGATTTTATTTTTTAAATGGCTATATCTCGGAAACTAAGCGAGATATCGCCTAAAAACGATTTTATTTTTTTTTTTTTTTTTTTTTTTTAATGGCTATATCTCGGAAACTAAGCAAAATATCGCCTAAAAACGATTTTATTTTATTTTATTATTTTTTTTTTTTAAATGGCTATATCTCGGAAACTAAGCGAGATATCGCCTAAAAACGATTTTATTTTTTTTTTTTTTTTTTTTTTTTTAAATGGCTATATCTCGGAAACTAAGCGAGATATCGCCTAAAAACGATTTTATTTTTTTTTTTTTTTTTTTTTTTTTAATGGCTATATCTCGGAAACTAAGCGAGATATCGCCTAAAAACGATTTTATTTTTTTTTTTTTTTTTTTAAATGGCTATATCTCGGAAACTAAGCGAGATATCGCCTAAAAACGATTTTATTTTATTTTTTTTTTAAATGGCTATATCTCGGAAACTAAGCGAGATATCGCCTGAAAACGAATTTATTTTTTTTTTTTTTTTTTTTTTTTTAAATGGCTATATCTCGGAAACTAAGCGAGATATCGCCTAAAAACGATTTTATTTTATTTTATTTTTTTTTTTTAATGGCTATATCTCGGAAACTAATCGAGATATCGCCTAAAAACACTTTTTTTTTTTTTTTTAAATGGCTATATCTCGGAAACTAAGCGAGATATCGCCTAAAAACGATTTTTTTTTTTTTTTATTTTAAATGGCTATATCTCGGAAACTAAGCAAAATATCGCCTAAAAACGATTTTATTTTATTTTTTTTTTTTTTTTCAATGGCTATATCTCGGAAACTAAGCGAGATATCGCCTAAAAACGATTTTATTTTTTAAATGGCTATATCTCGGAAACTAAGCGAGATATCGCCTAAAAACGATTTTATTTTTTTTTTTTTTTTTTTTTTTTAAATGGCTATATCTCGGAAACTAAAAACCACTTTATTTTATTTTTTTTTTTTTTTTTTTAATGGCTTTATCTCGGAAACTAAGCGAGATATCGCCTAAAAACGATTTTATTTTTTAAATGGCTATATCTCGGAAACTAAGCGAGATATCGCCTAAAAACGATTTTTTTTTTTTTTTTTTAAATGGCTATATCTCGGAAACTAAGCAAAATATCGCCTAAAAACGATTTTATTTTTATTTTTTTTTTTTTTTTAAATGGCTATATCTCGGAAACTAAGCGAGATATCGCCTAAAAACGATTTTATTTTTTAAATGGCTATATCTCGGAAACTAAGCGAGATATCGCCTAAAAACGTTTTTTTTTTTTTTTTTTTTTTTTTTTTAAATGGCTATATCTCGGAAACTAAGCGAGATATCGCCTAAAAACGATTTTTTTTTTTTTTTTTTTTTTTTAATGGCTATATCTCGGAAACTAAGCGAGATATCGCCTAAAAACGATTTTTTTTTTTTTTTTTTTTTTTTTTAAATGGCTATATCTCGGAAACTAAGCGAGCCTAAGCAAGCCTAAAAACGATTTTATTTTTTTTTTTTTTTTTTTTTTTTTAAATGGCTATATCTCGGAAACTAAAAACCATTTTATTTTATTTTTTTTTTTTGATTTAAATGGTTATATCTCGGAAACTAAGCGAAACTAAGAGATATCGCCTAAAAACGATTTTATTTTTTTATTTATTTTTTTTTTTTTAAATGGCTATATCTCGGAAACTAAGCGAGATTTCGCCTAAAAACGATTTTATTTTATTTATTTTTTTTTTTTTTAAATGGATATATCTCGGAAACTAAGCGAGATATCGCCTAAAAACGATTTTTTTTTTTTTATTTTTTTTAATGGCTATATCTCGGAAACTAAGCCAGATATCGCCTAAAAACGATTTTATTTTTTTTTTATTTTTTTTTTTTTAAATGGCTATATCTCGGAAACTAAGTGAGATATCGCCTAAAAACGATTTTTTTTTTTTTTTTTTTTTTTAAATGGCTATATCTCGGAAACTAAGCGAGATATCGCCTAAAAACGATTTTATTTTATTTTATTTTTTTAAATGGCTATATCTCGGAAACTAAGCGAGATATCGCCTGAAAACGATTTTATGTTTTTTTTTTTTTTTTTTTTAAATGTCTATATCTCGGAAACTAAGGAGATATCGCCTAAAAACGATTTTATTTTTTTTAATTTTTTTTTTTTTTTAATGGCTATATCTCGGAAACTAAGCAAAATATCGGCTAAAAACGATTTTATTTTTTTTTTTTTATTTTTTTTTTAAATATATCTCGGAAACTAAGCGAGATATCGCCTAAAAACGATTTTATTTTTTTTTTTAAATGGCTATATCTCGGAAACTAAGCGAGATATCGCCTAAAAACGATTTTTTTTTTTTTTAATGGCAATATCTCGGAAACTAAACGAGATATCGCCTAAAAACGATTTTATTTTTTTTTTTTTTTTTTTTTTTTTAAATGGCTATATCTCGGAAACTAAGCGAAATATCGCCTAAAAACTATTTTTTATTTTTTTTTTAAATGGCTATATCTCGGAAACTAAGCGAGATATCGCCTAAAAACGATTTTTTTTTTTTTTTTTTAAATGGCTATATCTCGGAAACTAAGCGAGATATCGCCTAAAAACGATTTTTTTTTTTAAATGGCTATATCTCGGAAACTAAGCGAGATATCGCCTAAAAACGATTTTTTTTTTTTTTTTTTAAATGGCTATATCTCGGAAACTAAGCGAGATATCGCCTAAAAACGATTTTTTTTTTTATTTTTTTTTTTTTTTTAAATGGCTATATCTCGGGAACTAAGCGAGATATCGCCTAAAAACGATTTTATTTTTTAAATGGCTATATCTCGGAAACTAAGCGAGATATCGCCTAAAACCGATTTTTTTTTTTTTTTTTTTTTTTTTTTTAAATGGCTATATCTCGGAAACTAAAAACCATTTTATTTTATTTTTTTTTTTTTTTTAAATGGCTATATCTCGGAAACTAAGCGAAACTAAGAGATATCGCCTAAAAACGATTTTATTTTTTTTTTTTAAATGGCTATATGTCGGAAACTAAGCGAGATATCGCCTAAAAACGATTTTATTTTATTTTTTTTTTTTTAAATGGCTATATCTCGGAAACTAAGCGAGATATCGCCTGAAAACGATTTTATTTTTTTTTTTTTTTTTTTTTTTTAAATGGCTATATCTCGGAAACTAAGCGAGATATCGCCTAAAAACTATTTTATTTTATTTTTTATTTTTTTTTTTTTAAATAGCTATATCTCGGAAACTAAGCGAGATATCGCCTAAAAACGATTTTATTTTTATTTATTTTTTTTTTTTTTTATCTCGGAAACTAAGCGAGTTATCGCCTAAAAACGATTTTATTTTATTTTTTTTTTTTTTTTTTTTTAAATGGCTATATCACGGAATCTAAGCGAGATATCGCCTAGAAACGATTTTATTTTATTATTTTTTTTTTTTTTAAATGGCTATATCTCGGAAACTAAGCGAGATATCGCCTAAAAACGATTTTATTTTTTTTTTTAAATGGCTATATCTCGGAAACTAAGCGAGATATCGCCTAGAAACGATTTTATTTTATTTTTTTTTTTTTTTTCAATGGCTATATCTCGGAAACTAAGCGAGATATCGCCTAAAAACGATTTTATTTTTTAAATGGCTATATCTCGGAAACTAAGCGAGATATCGCCTAAAAACGATTTTATTTTATTTTTTTTTTTTTTTTTTTAAATGGCTATATCTCGGAAACTAAAAACCACTTTATTTTATTTTTTTTTTTTTTTTTTTAATGGCTTTATCTCGGAAACTAAGCGAGATATCGCCTAAAAACGATTTTATTTTTTAAATGGCTATATCTCGGAAACTAAGCGAGATATCGCCTAAAAACGATTTTTTTTTTTTTTTTTTAAATGGCTATATCTCGGAAACTAAGCAAAATATCGCCTAAAAACGATTTTATTTTTATTTTTTTTTTTTTTTTAAATGGCTATATCTCGGAAACTAAGCGAGATATCGCCTAAAAACGATTTTATTTTTTAAATGGCTATATCTCGGAAACTAAGCGAGATATCGCCTAAAAACGTTTTTTTTTTTTTTTTTTTTTTTTTTTTAAATGGCTATATCTCGGAAACTAAGCGAGATATCGCCTAAAAACGATTTTTTTTTTTTTTTTTTTTTTTTTTTAATGGCTATATCTCGGAAACTAAGCGAGATATCGCCTAAAAACGATTTTTTTTTTTTTTTTTTTTTTTTTTAAATGGCTATATCTCGGAAACTAAGCGAGATATCGCCTAAAAACGATTTTATTTTTTTTTTTTTTTTTTTTTTTTTAAATGGCTATATCTCGGAAACTAAAAACCATTTTATTTTATTTTTTTTTTTTGATTTAAATGGCTATATCTCGGAAACTAAGCGAAACTAAGAGATATCGCCTAAAAACGATTTTATTTTTTTATTTATTTTTTTTTTTTTAAATGGCTATATCTCGGAAACTAAGCGAGATTTCGCCTAAAAACGATTTTATTTTATTTATTTTTTTTTTTTTTAAATGGATATATCTCGGAAACTAAGCGAGATATCGCCTAAAAACGATTTTTTTTTTTTTATTTTTTTTAATGGCTATATCTCGGAAACTAAGCCAGATATCGCCTAAAAACGATTTTATTTTTTTTTTATTTTTTTTTTTTAAATGGCTATATCTCGGAAACTAAGTGAGATATCGCCTAAAAACGATTTTTTTTTTTTTTTTTTTTTAAATGGCTATATCTCGGAAACTAAGCGAGATATCGCCTAAAAACGATTTTATTTTATTTTATTTTTTTAAATGGCTATATCTCGGAAACTAAGCGAGATATCGCCTGAAAACGATTTTATGTTTTTTTTTTTTTTTTTTTTAAATGTCTATATCTCGGAAACTAAGGAGATATCGCCTAAAAACGATTTTATTTTTTTTAATTTTTTTTTTTTTTTAATGGCTATATCTCGGAAACTAAGCAAAATATCGGCTAAAAACGATTTTATTTTTTTTTTTTTATTTTTTTTTTAAATATATCTCGGAAACTAAGCGAGATATCGCCTAAAAACGATTTTATTTTTTTTTTTAAATGGCTATATCTCGGAAACTAAGCGAGATATCGCCTAAAAACGATTTTTTTTTTTTTTTAATGGCAATATCTCGGAAACTAAACGAGATATCGCCTAAAAACGATTTTATTTTTTTTTTTTTTTTTTTTTTTTTAAATGGCTATATCTCGGAAACTAAGCGAAATATCGCCTAAAAACTATTTTTTATTTTTTTTTTAAATGGCTATATCTCGGAAACTAAGCGAGATATCGCCTAAAAACGATTTTTTTTTTTTTTTTTTAAATGGCTATATCTCGGAAACTAAGCGAGATATCGCCTAAAAACGATTTTTTTTTTTAAATGGCTATATCTCGGAAACTAAGCGAGATATCGCCTAAAAACGATTTTTTTTTTTTTTTTTTAAATGGCTATATCTCGGAAACTAAGCGAGATATCGCCTAAAAACGATTTTTTTTTTTATTTTTTTTTTTTTTTTAAATGGCTATATCTCGGAAACTAAGCGAGATATCGCCTAAAAACGATTTTATTTTTTAAATGGCTATATCTCGGAAACTAAGCGAAACTAAGAGATATCGCCTAAAAACGATTTTATTTTTTTTTTTTAAATGGCTATATGTCGGAAACTAAGCGAGATATCGCCTAAAAACGATTTTATTTTATTTTTTTTTTTTTAAATGGCTATATCTCGGAAACTAAGCGAGATATCGCCTGAAAACGATTTTATTTTTTTTTTTTTTTTTTTTTTTAAATGGCTATATCTCGGAAACTAAGCGAGATATCGCCTAAAAACTATTTTATTTTATTTTTTATTTTTTTTTTTTTAAATAGCTATATCTCGGAAACTAAGCGAGATATCGCCTAAAAACGATTTTATTTTTATTTATTTTTTTTTTTTTTTATCTCGGAAACTAAGCGAGTTATCGCCTAAAAACGATTTTATTTTATTTATTTTTTTTTTTTTTTTAAATGGCTATATCACGGAATCTAAGCGAGATATCGCCTAGAAACGATTTTATTTTATTTTATTTTTTTTTTTAAATGGCTATATCTCGGAAACTAAGCGAGATATCGCCTAAAAACGATTTTATTTTTTTTTTTAAATGGCTATATCTCGGAAACTAAGCGAGATATCGCCTAGAAACGATTTTATTTTATTTTATTTTTTTTTTTTTAAATGGCTATATCTCGGAAACTAAGCGAGATATCGCCTAAAAACGATTTTATTTTATTTTTTTTTTTAAATGGCTATATCTCGGAAACTAAGCGAGATATCGCCTGAAAACAATTTTTTTTTTTTTTTTTTTTTTTTTTAAATGGCTATATCTCGGAAACTAAGCGAGATATCGCCTAAAAACGATTTTTTTTTTTTTTTTTTTTAAATGGCTATATCTCGGAAACTAAGCGAGATATCGCCTAAAAACGATTTAATTTTTTTTTTATTTTTTTTTTTTTTTAAATGGCTATATCTCGGAAACTAAGCGAGATATCGCCTAAAAACGATTTTATTTTTTTTTTTTTTTTTTTTTTTTAAATGGCTATATCTCGGAAACTAAGCGAGATATCGCCTAAAAACGATTTTTTTTTTTTTTTTTTTTTTTTTTTTTTAAATGGCTATATCTCGGAAACTAAGCGAGATATCGCCTAAAAACGATTTTTTTTTTTTTTTTTTTTTTTTTTAAATGGCTATATCTCGGAAACTAAGCGAGATATCGCCTTTTTTTTTTTTTTTTTTTAAATGGCTATATCTCGGAAACTAAGCGAGATATCGCCTAAAAACAATTTTTTTTTTTTTTAAATGGCTATATCTCGGAAACTAAGCGAGATATCGCCTAAAAACGATTTTTTTTTTTTTTTTTTTTTTTTTTAAATGGCTATATCTCGGAAACTAAAAACCATTTTATTTTATTTATTTTTTTTTTTTTTTTTGAATGGCTATATCTCGGAAACTAAGCGAAACTAAGAGATATCGCCTAAAAACGATTTTATTTTTTTATTTATTTTTTTTTTTTTAAATGGCTATATCTCGGAAACTAAGCGAGATTTCGCCTAAAAACGATTTTATTTTATTTTATTTTTTTTTTTTTAAATGGATATATCTCGGAAACTAAGCGAGATATCGCCTAAAAACGATTTTTTTTTTTTTTTAAATGGCTATATCTCGGAAACTAAGCGAGATATCGCCTAAAAACGATTTTTTTTTTTTTTTTTTAATGGCTATATCTCGGAAACTAAGCGAGATATCGCCTAAAAACGATTTTATTTTTTTTTTTAAATGGCTATATCTCGGAAACTAAGCGAGATATCGCCTAGAAACGATTTTATTTTATTTTATTTTTTTTTTTTTTTAAATGGCTATATCTCGGAAACTAAGCGAGATATCGCCTAGAAACGATTTTATTTTATTTTATTTTTTTTTTTTTTAAATGGCTATATCTCGGAAACTAAGCGAGATATCGCCTAAAAACGATTTAATTTTATTTATTTTTTTTTTTTTTTTTAAATGGCTATATCTCGGAAACTAAGCGAGATATCGCCTAAAAACGATTTTATTTTTTTTTTTTTTTTTTTTTTTTAAATGGCTATATCTCGGAAACTAAAAACCATTTTATTTTATTTTTTTTTTTTTTTTTTAAATGGCTATATCTCGGAAACTAAGCGAAACTAAGAGATATCGCCTAAAAACGATTTTATTTTTTTTTTTTTTTTTTTTTTTTTAAATGGCTATATCTCGGAAACTAAGCGAGATATCGCCTAAAAACGATTTTTTTTTTTTTTTTTTTTTTTTTTTAAATGGCTATATCTCGGAAACTAAGCGAGATATCGCCTAAAAACGATTTTTTTTTTTTTTTTTTTTTTTTTTTTAAATGGCTATATCTCGGAAACTAAGCGAGATATCGCCTAAAAACGATTTTTTTTTTTTTTAAATGGCTATATCTCGGAAACTAAGCGAGATATCGCCTAAAAACGATTTTATTTTATTTTTTTTTTTTAAATGGCTATATCTCGGAAACTAAGCGAGATATCGCCTGAAAACAATTTTATTTTATTTTTTATTTATTTTTTTTTAAATAGCTATATCTCGGAAACTAAGCGAGATATCGCCTAAAAACGATTTTATTTTTATTTATTTTTTTTTTTTTTATCTCGGAAACTAAGCGAGTTATCGCCTAAAAACGATTTTATTTTTTTTTTTTTTTTTTTTTTTTTTAAATGGCTATATCTCGGAATCTAAGCGAGATATCGCCTAGAAACGATTTTATTTTATTTTTTTTTTTTTTTTTAAATGGCTATATCTCGGAAACTAAGCGAGATATCGCCTAAAAACGATTTTATTTTTTTTTTTAAATGGCTATATCTCGGAAACTAAGCGAGATATCGCCTAGAAACGATTTTATTTTTTTTTTTTTTTTTTTTTTTTTAAATGGCTATATCTCGGAAACTAAGCGAGATATCGCCTAAAAACGATTTTATTTTATTTTTTTTTTTTAAATGGCTATATCTCGGAAACTAAGCGAGATATCGCCTGAAAACAATTTTTTTTTTTTTTTTTTTTTTTTTTTAAATGGCTATATCTCGGAAACTAAGCGAGATATCGCCTAAAAACGATTTAATTTTTTTTTTATTTTTTTTTTTTTTTAAATGGCTATATCTCGGAAACTAAGCGAGATATCGCCTAAAAACGATTTTATTTTATTTTTTTTTTTTAAATGGCTATATCTCGGAAACTAAGCGAGATATCGCCTGAAAACAATTTTTTTTTTTTTTTTTTTTTTTTTTTGAATGGCTATATCTCGGAAACTAAGCGAAACTAAGAGATATCGCCTAAAAACGATTTTATTTTTTTATTTTTTTTTTTTTTTTTAAATGGCTATATCTCGGAAACTAAGCGAGATTTCGCCTAAAAACGATTTTATTTTATTTTATTTTTTTTTTTTTAAATGGATATATCTCGGAAACTAAGCGAGATATCGCCTAAAAACGATTTTTTTTTTTTTTAAATGGCTATACCTCGGAAACTAAGCGAGATATCGCCTAAAAACGATTTTTTTTTTTTTTTTTTTTTTAAATGGCTATATCTCGGAAACTAAGCGAGATATCGCCTAAAAACGATTTTTTTTTTTTTTTTTTTTTTTTTTTTTTAAATGGCTATACCTCGGAAACTAAGCGAGATATCGCCTAAAAACGATTTTTTTTTTTTTTTTTTTTTTTTTTTTAAATGGCTATATCTCGGAAACTAAAAACCATTTTATTTTATTTTTTTTTTTTTTTTTTAATGGCTTTATCTCGGAAACTAAGCGAAACTAAGAGATATCCCCTAAAAACGATTTTATTTTTTTTTTTTTTTTTTTTTTTTTTAAATGGCTATATCTCGGAAACTAAGCGAGATTTCGCCTAAAAACGATTTTATTTTATTTTATTTTTTTTTTTTTAAATGGATATATCTCGGAAACTAAGCGAGATATCGCCTAAAAACGATTTTTTTTTTTTTTTAAATGGCTATATCTCGGAAACTAAGCGAGATATCGCCTAAAAACGATTTTTTTTTTTTTTTTTTTAATGGCTATATCTCGGAAACTAAGCGAGATATCGCCTAAAAACGATTTTATTTTTTTTTTTAAATGGCTATATCTCGGAAACTAAGCGAGATATCGCCTAGAAACGATTTTATTTTATTTTATTTTTTTTTTTTTTTAAATGGCTATATCTCGGAAACTAAGCGAGATATCGCCTAGAAACGATTTTATTTTATTTTATTTTTTTTTTTTTTAAATGGCTATATCTCGGAAACTAAGCGAGATATCGCCTAAAAACGATTTAATTTTATTTATTTTTTTTTTTTTTTTTAAATGGCTATATCTCGGAAACTAAGCGAGATATCGCCTAAAAACGATTTTATTTTTTTTAAATGGCTATATCTCGGAAACTAAAAACCATTTTATTTTATTTTTTTTTTTTTTTTTTAAATGGCTATATCTCGGAAACTAAGCGAAACTAAGAGATATCGCCTAAAAACGATTTTATTTTTTTTTTTTTTTTTTTTTTTTTAAATGGCTATATCTCGGAAACTAAGCGAGATATCGCCTAAAAACGATTTTTTTTTTTTTTTTTTTTTTTTTTTTAAATGGCTATATCTCGGAAACTAAGCGAGATATCGCCTAAAAACGATTTTATTTTTTTTTTTTTTTTTTTTTTAAATGGCTATATCTCGGAAACTAAGCGAGATATCGCCTAAAAACGATTTTTTTTTTTTTTAAATGGCTATATCTCGGAAACTAAGCGAGATATCGCCTAAAAACGATTTTATTTTATTTATTTTTTTTTTTTTTTTAAATGGCTATATCTCGGAAACTAAGCGAGATATCGCCTAAAAACGATTTTATTTTATTTTTTTTTTTTAAATGGCTATATCTCGGAAACTAAGCGAGATATCGCCTGAAAACAATTTTATTTTATTTTTTATTTTTTTTTTTTTAAATAGCTATATCTCGGAAACTAAGCGAGATATCGCCTAAAAACGATTTTATTTTTATTTATTTTTTTTTTTTTTATCTCGGAAACTAAGCGAGTTATCGCCTAAAAACGATTTTATTTTTTTTTTTTTTTTTTTTTTTTTTTAAATGGCTATATCTCGGAATCTAAGCGAGATATCGCCTAGAAACGATTTTATTTTATTTTTTTTTTTTTTTTAAATGGCTATATCTCGGAAACTAAGCGAGATATCGCCTAAAAACGATTTTATTTTTTTTTTTAAATGGCTATATCTCGGAAACTAAGCGAGATATCGCCTAGAAACGATTTTATTTTATTTATTTTTTTTTTTTTTTTAAATGGCTATATCTCGGAAACTAAGCGAGATATCGCCTAAAAACGATTTTATTTTATTTTTTTTTTTTAAATGGCTATATCTCGGAAACTAAGCGAGATATCGCCTGAAAACAATTTTTTTTTTTTTTTTTTTTTTTTTTAAATGGCTATATCTCGGAAACTAAGCGAGATATCGCCTAAAAACGATTTAATTTTTTTTTTATTTTTTTTTTTTTTAAATGGCTATATCTCGGAAACTAAGCGAGATATCGCCTAAAAACGATTTTTTTTTTTTTTTTTTTTTTTTTTTAAATGGCTATATCTCGGAAACTAAGCGAGATATCGCCTTTTTTTTTTTTTTTTTTTAAATGGCTATATCTCGGAAACTAAGCGAGATATCGCCTAAAAACAATTTTTTTTTTTTTTTAAATGGCTATATCTCGGAAACTAAGCGAGATATCGCCTAAAAACGATTTTTTTTTTTTTTTTTTTTTTTTTAAATGGCTATATCTCGGAAACTAAAAACCATTTTATTTTATTTATTTTATTTTTTTTTTTTGAATGGCTATATCTCGGAAACTAAGCGAAACTAAGAGATATCGCCTAAAAACGATTTTATTTTTTTATTTATTTTTTATTTTTTAAATGGCTATATCTCGGAAACTAAGCGAGATTTCGCCTAAAAACGATTTTATTTTATTTTATTTTTTTTTTTTTAAATGGATATATCTCGGAAACTAAGCGAGATATCGCCTAAAAACGATTTTTTTTTTTTTTAAATGGCTATACCTCGGAAACTAAGCGAGATATCGCCTAAAAACGATTTTTTTTTTTTTTTTTTTTTTAAATGGCTATATCTCGGAAACTAAGCGAGATATCGCCTAAAAACGATTTTTTTTTTTTTTTTTTTTTTTTTTTTTAAATGGCTATACCTCGGAAACTAAGCGAGATATCGCCTAAAAACGATTTTTTTTTTTTTTTTTTTTTTTTTTTTTAAATGGCTATATCTCGGAAACTAAAAACCATTTTATTTTATTTTTTTTTTTTTTTTTTAATGGCTTTATCTCGGAAACTAAGCGAAACTAAGAGATATCCCCTAAAAACGATTTTTTTTTTTTTTTTTTTTTTTTTTTTTTTAAATGGCTATATCTCGGAAACTAAGCGAGATATCGCCTAAAAACGTTTTTTTTTTTTTTTTTTTTTTTTTTTTAAATGGCTATATTTCGGAAACTAAGCGAGATATCGCCTAAAAACGATTTTATTTTTTTTTTTTTTAAATGGCTATATCTCGGAAACTAAGCGAGATATCGCCTAAAAACGATTTTTTTTTTTTTTTTTAAATGGCTATATCTCGGAAACTAAGCGAGATATCGCCTAAAAACGATTTTTTTTTTTTTTTTTTTTTTTTTTTTTTAAATGGCTATATCTCGGAAACTAAGCGAGATATCGCCTAAAAACGATTTTATTTTTTTTTTTTTTTTTTTTTTTTTTTAAATGGCTATATCTCGGAAACTAAGCGAGATATCGCCTAAAAACAATTTTTTTTTTTTTTTAAATGGCTATATCTCGGAAACTAAGCGAGATATCGCCTTAAAAACGATTTTTTTTTTTTTTTTTTTTTTTTTTTAAATGGCTATATCTCGGAAACTAAGCGAGATATCGCCTAAAAACGATTTTTTTTTTTTTTTTTTTTTTTAAATGGCTATATCTCGGAAACTAAGCGAGATATCGCTTAAAAACGATTTTATTTTTTTTTTTTTTTTTTTTTTTTTTTAAATGGCTATATCTCGGAAACTAAAAACCATTTTATTTTTTTTTTTTTTTTTTTTTTTTTTAAATGGCTATATCTCGGAAACTAAGCGAAACTAAGAGATATCGCCTAAAAACGATTTTATTTTTTTATTTATTTATTTTTTTTTAAATGGCTATATCTCGGAAACTAAGCGAGATTTCGCCTAAAAACGATTTTATTTTATTTTTTTTTTTTTTTTTTAATGGCTATATCTCGGAAACTAAGCGAGATATCGCCTAAAAACGATTTTATTTTTTTTTTTTTTTTTTTTAAATGGCTATATCTCGGAAACTAAGCGAGATATCGCCTAAAAACGATTTTATTTTTTTTTTTTAAATGGCTATATCTCGGAAACTAAGCGAGATATCGCCTAAAAACGATTTTTTTTTTTTTTTTTTTTTTAAATGGCTATATCTCGGAAACTAAGCGAGATATCGCCTGAAAACGATTTTATTTTTTTTTTTTTTTTTTTTTAAATGGCTATATCTCGGAAACTAAGCGAGATATCGCCTAAAAACTATTTTATTTTATTTTATTTTTTTTTTTTTTTAAATAGCTATCTTTGAAACTAAGCGAGATATCG
>CAXFZM010000015.1:152500-157513 GCA_964007475.1 Hybos culiciformis
TGGCTATATCTCGGAAACTAAGCGAGATATCGCCTTTTTTTTTTTTTTTTTTTTTTTTTTAAATGGCTATATCTCGGAAACTAAGCGAGATATCGCCTAAAAACGATTTTATTTTTTTTTTTTAAATGGCTATATCTCGGAAACTAAACGAGATATCCCCTAAAAACGATTTTATTTTTTTTTTTTTTTTTAAATGGCTATATCTCGGAAACTAAGCGAGATATCGCCTAAAAACGATTTTATTTTTTTTTTTAAATGGCTATATCTCGGAAACTAAGCGAGATATCGCCTAGAAACGATTTTATTTTTTTTTTTTTTTTTTTTTTTAAATGGCTATATCTCGGAAACTAAGCGAGATATCGCCTAAAAACGATTTTATTTTTTTTTTTTTTTTTTAAATGGCTATATCTCGGAAACTAAGCGAGATATCGCCTGAAAACGATTTTATTTTTTTTTTTTTTTTTTTTTTTTAAATGGCTATATCTCGGAAACTAAGCGAGATATCGCCTAAAAACGATTTTATTTTTTTTTTTTTTTTTTTTTTTTTTAATGGCTATATCTCGGAAACTAAGCAAAATATCGCCTAAAAACGAATTTATTTTTTTTTTTTTTTTTTTAAATGGCTATATCTCGGAAACTAAGCGAGATATCGCCTAAAAACGATTTTATTTTTTTTTTTTTTTTTTTAATGGCTATATCTCGGAAACTAAGCGAGATATCGCCTGAAAACGATTTTATTTTTTTTTTTTTTTTTTTTTTTTAAATGGCTATATCTCGGAAACTAAGCGAGATATCGCCTAAAAACGATTTTATTTTTTTTTTTTTTTTTTTTTTTTTAATGGCTATATCTCGGAAACTAAGCGAGATATCGCCTGAAAACGATTTTATTTTTTTTTTTTTTTTTTTTTTTTAAATGGCTATATCTCGGAAACTAAGCGAGATATCGCCTAAAAACGATTTTATTTTTTTTTTTTTTTTTTTTTTTTTTAATGGCTATATCTCGGAAACTAAGCGAGATATCGCCTAAAAACGATTTTATTTTTTTTTTTAAATGGCTATATCTCGGAAACTAAGCGAGATATCGCCTAGAAACGATTTTATTTTTTTTTTTTTTTTTTTTTTTTAAATGGCTATATCTCGGAAACTAAGCGAGATATCGCCTAAAAACGATTTTATTTTTTTTTTTTTTTTTTAAATGGCTATATCTCGGAAACTAAGCGAGATATCGCCTGAAAACGATTTTATTTTTTTTTTTTTTTTTTTTTTTTAAATGGCTATATCTCGGAAACTAAGCGAGATATCGCCTAAAAACGATTTTATTTTTTTTTTTTTTTTTTTTTTTTAAATGGCTATATCTCGGAAACTAAGCGAGATATCGCCTAAAAACGATTTTATTTTTTTTTTTTTTTTTTTTTTTTAAATGGCTATATCTCGGAAACTAAGCGAGATATCGCCTAAAAACTATTTTATTTTATTTTTTTTTTTTTTTTTTTTTTTAAATGGCTATATCTCGGAATCTAAGCGAGATATCGCCTAAAAACGATTTTATTTTTAATTTTTTTTTTTAAATGGCTATATCTCGGAAACTAAGCGAGATATCGCCTAAAAACGATTTTATTTTTTTTTTAAATGGCTATATCTCGGAAACTAAGCGAGATATCGCCTAGAAACGATTTTATTTTTTTTTTTTTTTTTTTTTTTTAAATGGCTATATCTCGGAAACTAAGCGAGATATCGCCTAAAAACGATTTTATTTTTTTTTTTTTTTTTTAAATGGCTATATCTCGGAAACTAAGCGAGATATCGCCTGAAAACGATTTTATTTTTTTTTTTTTTTTTTTTTTTTAAATGGCTATATCTCGGAAACTAAGCGAGATATCGCCTAAAAACGATTTTATTTTTTTTTTTTTTTTTTTTTTTTTTTAATGGCTATATCTCGGAAACTAAGCAAAATATCGCCTAAAAACGAATTTATTTTTTTTTTTTTTTTTTTAAATGGCTATATCTCGGAAACTAAGCGAGATATCGCCTAAAAAACGATTTTATTTTTTTTTTTTTTTTTTTAAATGGCTATATCTCGGAAACTAAAAACCATTTTATTTTATTTTTTTTTTTTTTTTTTTTAAATGGCTATATCTCGGAAACTAAGCGAAACTAAGAGATATCGCCTAAAAACGATTTTTATTTTTTTTTTTTTTTTTTTTTTAAATGGCTATATCTCGGAAACTAAGCGAGATTTCGCCTAAAAACGATTTTTTTTTTTTTTTTTTTTAAATGGCTATATCTCGGAAACTAAGCGAGATATCGCCTTTTTTTTTTTTTTTTTTTTTTTTTTTAAATGGCTATATCTCGGAAACTAAGCGAGATATCGCCTAAAAACGATTTTATTTTTTTTTTTTAAATGGCTATATCTCGGAAACTAAGCGAGATATCGCCTAAAAACGATTTTTTTTTTTTTTTTTTTTTTAAATGGCTATATCTCGGAAACTAAGCGAGATATCGCCTGAAAACGATTTTTTTTTTTTTTTTTTTTTTTTTTTAAAATGGCTATTAAGCGAGATATCGCCTAAAAACTATTTTATTTTATTTTTTTTTTTTTTTTTAAATGGCTATATCTCGGAAACTAAGCGAGATATCGCCTAAAAACGATTTTATTTTTTTTTTTTTTTTTTTTTTTTTAAATGGCTATATCTCGGAAACTAAGCGAGATATCGCCTGAAAACGATTTTATTTTTTTTTTTTTTTTTAAATGGCTATATCTCGTAAACTAAGCGAGATATCGCCTAAAAACGATTTTATTTTTTAAATGGCTATATCTCGGAAACTAAGCGAGATATCGCCTAAAAACGATTTTATTTTTTTTTTTTTTTTTTTTTTTAAATGGCTATATCTCGGAAACTAAAAACCATTTTATTTTATTTTTTTTTTTTTTTTTTAAATGGCTATATCTCGGAAACTAAGCGAAACTAAGAGATATCGCCTAAAAACGATTTTTATTTTTTATTTTTTTTTTTTTTTTTTAAATGGCTATATCTCGGAAACTAAGCGAGATTTCGCCTAAAAACGATTTTTTTTTTTTTTTATTTTTAAATGGCTATATCTCGGAAACTAAGCGAGATATCGCCTTTTTTTTTTTTTTTTTTTTTTTTAAATGGCTATATCTCGGAAACTAAGCGAGATATCGCCTAAAAAACGATTTTATTTTTTTTTTTTTAAATGGCTATATCTCGGAAACTAAGCGAGATATCGCCTAAAAACGATTTTTTTTTTTTTTTTTTTTAAATGGCTATATCTCGGAAACTAAGCGAGATATCGCCTGAAAACGATTTTTTTTTTTTTTTTTTTTTTTTTAAATGGCTATATCTCGGAAACTAAGCGATAACCTCTATCTCGGAAACTAAGCGATCGCCTAAAAACTATTTTATTTTATTTTTTTTTTTTTTTTTTAAATGGCTATATCTCGGAAACTAAGCGAGATATCGCCTAAAAACGATTTTATTTTTTTTTTTTTTTTTTTTTTTTTTAAATGGCCTATATCTCGGAAACTAAGCGAGTTATCGCCTAAAAACGATTTTATATTTTTTTTTTTTTTTTTTTTTTTTTTAAATGGCTATATCTCGGAATCTAAGCGAGATATCGCCTAAAAACGATTTTATTTTATTTTTTTTTTTAAATGGCTATATCTCGGAAACTAAGCGAGATATCGCCTAAAAACGATTTTATTTTTTTTTTTAAATGGCTATATCTCGGAAACTAAGCGAGATATCGCCTAGAAACGATTTTATTTTATTTTATTTTATTTTTTTTTTAAATGGCTATATCTCGGAAACTAAGCGAGATATCGCCTAAAAACGATTTTATTTTTTTTTTTTTTTTTTTTTTTTAAATGGCTATATCTCGGAAACTAAGCGAGATTTCGCCTAAAAAACGATTAAATGGCTATATCTCGGAAACTAAGCGAAACTAAGAGATATCGCCTAAAAACGATTTTATTTTTTTTTTTTTTTTTTTTTTTTTTAAATGGCTATATCTCGGAAACTAAGCGAGATTTCGCCTAAAAACGATTTTATTTTTTTTTTTTTTTTAAATGGCTATATCTCGGAAACTAAACGAGATATCGCCTTTTTTTTTTTTTTTTTTTTTTAAATGGCTATATCTCGGAAACTAAGCGAGATATCGCCTAAAAACGATTTTATTTTTTTTTTTTTAATGGCTATATCTCGGAAACTAAGCGAGATATCGCCTAAAAACGATTTTATTTTTTTTTTTTTTTTTTTAAATGGCTATATCTCGGAAACTAAGCGAGATATCGCCTGAAAACGATTTTATTTTTTTTTTTTTTTTTTTTTTTAAATGGCTATATCTCGGAAACTAAGCGAGATATCGCCTAAAAACTATTTTATTTTATTTTTTTTTTTTTTTTTTTAAATGGCTATATCTCGGAAACTAAGCGAGATATCGCCTAAAAACGATTTTATTTTTATTTTTTTTTTTTTTTTTTTTAAATGGCTATATCTCGGAAACTAAGCGAGTTATCGCCTAAAAAACGATTTTATATTTTTTTTTTTTTTTTTTTTTTTTAAATGGCTATATCTCGGAATCTAAGCGAGATATCGCCTAAAAACGATTTTATTTTATTTTTTTTTTTTAAATGGCTATATCTCGGAACTAAGCGAGATATCGCCTAAAAACGATTTTATTTATTTTTTTTTAAATGGCTATATCTCGGAAACTAAGCGAGATATCGCCTAGAAACGATTTTATTTTATTTTTTTTTTTTAAATGGCTATATCTCGGAAAACTAAGCGAGATATCGCCTAAAAAACGATTTTTTTTTTTTTTTTTTTTTTTAAATGGCTATATCTCGGAAACTAAGCGAGATTTCGCCTAAAAACGATTTTATTTTTTTTTTTTTTTTTTTTTAAATGGCTATATCTCGGAAACTAAGCGAGCTTTCGCCTAAAAACTTTATTTTATATTATTTTTATTTTTTTTTTTTTTAATGGCTATATC
>CAXFZM010000016.1:0-12626 GCA_964007475.1 Hybos culiciformis
CCGAGGAGGACTGAAAAAAAGAATAAAAAAGTATTTCGCAGCTGTACACTTTAGTACAAATTTTTTTTAAGTTTACAATTTGAGTAAAGTTTGCTGCGAATAAGCAAAGATTTAGGTTGTCTCATCTTTTTAATAACTTTTCAGATCATATTGATTTGTAAAATCTTGTAAAATTTACTAGGTTTTTCTTGGTTTGTTTTACAAGAAATTGTACGAAAAACTTAAAGATCCCTATATTGTACCATGAACACACAATTTTATATATGTGAGCAATTTATTTATTTCGAACTAAGAGTATGGTTAAAAAAAAAAAGAGCATGCTTTTCTGTTTGTTTGATTGGCTCCCCACATGTTAGTTCTCTCCAAAATGCTCCAAAATGCATGTGTTAATCAATTTAAAAATTTTCTTTCCATGTGTAAAAATTATGGGCCCAGTGCATTTTTTCATAATCCGAAATATCAACTTCTCCTGTCAACTTCTTGGTATAATATCAGTCAAGTCTTAAAATAATTATTAATTATAATAATTATAATAATTATTAATAATTATAATAATTATTAATAATTATAATAATTATAATAATTATAATAATTATAATAATTATAATAATTATAATAATTATAATAATTATAATAATTATAATAATTATAATAATTATAATAGTTATAATTATTGTAATAATTATAATAATTATAATAATTATAATTATATTAATTATTATAATTATAATAATTATTATAATTATTACAATTATTATAATTATTATAATTATTACAATTATTATAATTATTATAATTATTACAATTATTATAATTATAATAATTATTATAATTATTATAATTAATATAATTATTATAATTATTATAATTAATATAATTATTATAATTATTATAATTATTATAATTATTATAATTATTTGATTATTATAATTATTCGAATTATTATAATTATTATAATTAATATAATTATTATAATGATTTCAAAAGCTCGAATATTTTCTTAAATTTAGAAACTCTCTCTCTCTCTCTCTTGCTCTTTCCCCCCTAAACTGATTAGAGAGAGAGAGAGAGAGAGAGAGAGAGAGAGAGAGAGAGAGAGAGAGAGAGAGAGAGAGAGAGAGAGAGAGAGAGAGATAGAGAGAGAGAGAGAGAGAGAGAGATAGAGATAGAGAGAGAGAGAGAGAGAGAGAGAGAGAGAGAGAGAGAGAGAGAGAGAGAGAGAGAGAGATATTAGTTCCCACAAAAACCACATTGAAATCTGTTCATAAATTAGGATAATTTAAATTTTTGAAAAACGTTTTTTTTTTTAAATTTTTTTTACATTTTATTTTTTATTTTTTTTTAATTTTAATTTTCTATACAATTAATTAAATTATGTTTTTTTGTTTTTGTTCTTTGGTTTTTTTTTTTTTAACTACAAATATAAAATAATTCGGGGATTCATAAATGTTGTGTTGTTAATTAATTTTATTAGAAGTTTGGCGGCGACATCGAAATTTTTATAAGAAAGTTGACCAATAAACTATATTTAAAATGAAAATGAAAATGGAAAGAAAAATCGAGAAAATTTATCAATAAAAAGTGCTGTCTCCCGGCCATAGCAAGTGTCATATTGTGGTACCAAAACAGAAGCACGGTGGTCACTAGGTCACTATTCTGCAAAAAAGAAAAAAATTAAGAATTAAAAAATGTCGATAATAAAAATAACAAGTACCTTTAAGTCATCAGCTTCATGTATATCATCATCGGAATAGCCTTTCATTGCTTTCGTCGCCACCGGTCCCATATAATTATTAACAACAGCGAATTCCATTAATGATAAGAATACAAATACCGAACACGATGACATCCATACATCGATAGCTTTGACATATGAAACTGGCGGCAGAGATTGTTGAGATTGTGTATTCTGTGTGGCCAGTGTTAATAGCGATGTTACGCCTAATGTTACACGTGCTGGTATTGCTTCGGGCTTAATCCAAAATGATATCCATGACATGACGACAATTAATGCTGACGGTATATAGGTATGAAATAAATGATATCCAAGGCGACGTCTTAAATTGAAGACAATAGCTAGGCATGTAAAATTACCTATTTGGGGTTTTTTGGGTTAATTTTGTGCAAAAGAAACTTTAATTAATATATATTTATATATACAGTGTGACCACAATCAACTGTCGGCATGTTTCAAAATTTAAATATGATGTCTAAGTGGGCGAACAAAAAAAATGTTTTTTCACCTCCACTTTTTGTAAACTTAATTTCGTATTAAGTTCTCATTCAAAAAAAAGATTCTTGTATTTAAAATTGAAACATGGAATCCAAACGAGAGCTAATTTTTGAAGTACAACATAAAAAGTAAATTTTTGTTTGACTGGCACGTGCAGAAGACGAAATAATTTTTGCGGATGAGAAAATGCTTCTGTTGCGCAAGACTCTCATAATCAGCAAAATTATCGTCGTGTTTGGGAATTTCACTTTCTGACGTCCCAATCGACAAATTTAAAGATTAAAGACGTTTAAAGATTTCAGAATGTGTTTTGTGTGGTGGTTTGGGAGCCATTTGCGCCAGAGGAGAATTCCCATTTTAATTTGTTCATAAAAACGTTAAAATTGATCGTCACTAATATTCTAGAGACAAATTTTTTTCTCCAGGCTAAGAACATGTTTGGCGAAGACTACTTTGGTTTTCAAAAAGATTCTGCGCCAGCTTATAAAGGCAAACGAACCCAATTTGCCAGATTTTGTAATTTTGTAACAATTTTCCAGATTTTGTAACATCTAAAGGGTGGACTTAACCTACCTCAATCCAGTTGAATTCTGCATATGGGGATATATGCTCTCATTAAAGTCAAGAATGTCAAGAAAATGAGTTTGGAGCAATTTAAAGCTCATTTGGTAAAGATTTGGATGAAATTCCTATGGAAGTTGTGCGTGCCGCGTGCAACATTTTTCCGAAACATTTTAAGGAAATTTAAAAATGTAAGAATTGAATTGAAACATTAAATTTTGTTCGATATATTATAAAGATCTTATAAATAAAAATTTGCCTGATAATTAACCTAAAACTAAAGTTTTTGTAGCCATTTTTTAAGCCGACAGTTGATTGTGGTCACCCTGTATTTATTTATTTATTTAAAGGCAGCAAAAAAAAAAAATTTTAGTTTACCAGTTGAATATTCAATTGTACAATCCGTTGTATAATTATTCGAAATATCCAACTGAGGCAGTTCTATTTCCGAATTAACAACCAATGGATCAGTCATATTCCAAATGAAAACTAAATCTTGTACAGTGTGTGATACTGGAAGATAGAATACAGAGAGAGAGAGAGACAGGAAGAGATGATGAAAAGAGAAAAATAATATAATTTTTCTTTAATCCCAAAAAAAAAAAAAATTCAAAAAATAAAATACAAAAATCTAGAACTTACAACTTTCTATCATCATTGAACAAATTTGTGTATCGTGAGGATAAGATTCGAATTTCATTGCGCAAGATAACACTAATGTTAATCTATATTATATACAAAAAATAATTAACTAAATTTGCAAAAAATTTATAACTAAAATTAAAACAGAAAATTAATAATTAGAAATTCCAAAAAGGAATTAAACAAAATTAAACTAAAAGTTATTAATTAGAAATAATTGTTATCCAAAATAAGTAATTAATAAAAATGTGAGATTAATCAGTAAGAAATAAACTGGTGGGCGTTTTATTTCTAAGCCAACAACCAACAGGTCCATCGAAACCGCCACAAGGCAAACACACCCCCCACACAATTGGATATATGTACACTAGGTAGAAAAAGTCTGCGTACGGGCTCGTTTTCTTTTGTTTTTGTTCGACATGTTCCCAGTTTTTGATGTCATTTCAAAAAGAACTCTATAAAAAAAGTTTTTTTGTGGAAAAAACAATTTTAAATTTTGAGAAATCTCAATTTTTCGAGAAAAGTCTGCGTACAGCCGTTTTTTTAACGCCGCGTCTCAGAAATTAACTTGTAATGTCAATTGAAAGGCAATTAAATGTAGATAATTTTGCACCATATTATTTTGCACCCTATGATAAGGGAAAGTGTCAAAAATCGCCTTTGAAAGTCACAAAAAAACAAGCGGTTCTAACCTATTTTCCAGCGGTTCTAAGCTTTTTCTATGACTTTCAAAGACAATTTTTGACAATTTCCCTTATCGTAGGGTGTAAAATTATATGGTGCAAAATTATCTACATTCAATTGCCTTTCAAATGACATTACTAGTTAATTTCTGTGATGCGGCATTAAAACGGCTGTACGCAGACTTTTCCAAAAATTGAGATTTCTCAAAATTTAAATTTTGAAAAAAAAAAAAATGTTATCACAAAAAAACTTTTTTTATAGAGTTCTTTTATATGACATCAAAAACTGGGAACATGTCGAACAAAAACAAAAGAAAACGAGCCCGTACGAAGACTTTTTCTACCTAGTGTATGTATTTATATATCAAAAAAAACATTTAAACAAAAATCCATAAAAAAAAATCCATATAATTCTTACTTTGACATATAAAGTAAAGTTTTATCATGATATAACCACAAATAATGATTTGGTATACTCATTTCATGGAATGTCACTTTTTTTGCATTCTTAAAGAAACAATCTGGCCTCCAAATGCTGTGCAACCAATCCACATCCAATATTCGATATTCTTCACTCATATTTTCGGGTAATCTTAATCGTGGATCACGCCAACTTTGTGCCAAAAATATATCAGTCACATAGGTCTGCAAAAAAAAATTCAAAAAAAAAAAATATAGAAATAAAAATTTTTGCCAAACAAATTAACACTAAAAACAACAATCAAAATGTCCTTGTTCTTTTATGTTTTATTACTCGCTCGCTCTTTCTCTCTCTCGCTCTCGCTCACCATTGATTCCTCATTAATTGAATCCAGTGATAAAACTGTGACATGAAAATAAACAACTGTTGGCTGTCCCAATAATTTTGGTGCACGATTTTTATCATATGTTTTCGACGGTATTGGCAAAATATCTGGTAGCGATAAACTTTGTTCATAATTTGACACCAATTCAGCACTTTCAGTATTGTTTCTGTGCGTCGGCGGCGGCGGTGGCGGAGGACGAGAAAAATAATAATAATTATTTAATATATAAAAATATTTTTTATATTAAAAAACAAAAAAACCTCAGAGCTAGTCGAGGCAGTGGATCAAACTTTCAAATTTTAATATTCCAAAAAAAAAAAACAAAAACAACTCTCAAACGGTTCTTGGTTAGTATTGAGGCAAATTTTTCAAGATTCAGAATCTCGATCAATCGATGAATGTTCTGAACTATATAGTGAATTACAGTTAAATTTTTAAGTTCAAGTCTGAAATTTTGAATTGTTAATTTAAGTTTGATGTTTTTTTTTTACGCTTAAGTTTAAAATGTGTAAATTTAAAAAATGATAGAGAAAAATAAAAATAAATTAAGGGGGTATTCTGGTCTAGAGGCACGAATTTAATGCAAAATTTTTGAAGTGCTGTACAAAAAAAAAAACCAATCAATATTTTTACTATACATTTTTTTTTTTTACAATTTTTTTTATTAATGTTTTAAGAATACAGTTAAAAAATTCAAAATTCAATGCGTTTGCAGAAGTGGGGGCTCTCAAAAATTTGGCACGTAACCATTGACCTTCGATTCAGCCCCGTCTGGCAAGTCGAAAAAAAAAAAAAGAAGCAAAACCGATTATTAATCTATACGAGATTGCCTCTATCGTTCGAACTAAAAGAGTTGAAAACAAAATTTATTTTACAAAATGGCGACCACTTTTTTTGAGATTTTGGAAATTTTTTTAAAAATAGTAAACATTAAAATTTTGGGATGAGGCTAGCGATAGAGAAGCAGCCTATGAAGAAGACCTCTACAAAATTTTTGAAGTAAATCGGTTCAGTAGGACTTGAGTTTGTCATGGCAATCGTTTTTAAAAATTATATAGTTTTGAGAAAAACCCGTTTAAAGTTTCACGTAAAGTTTCTCGCCAGTCCAAATTCATGAAATGTTTGTTTTAGTAAAACAGCCATATCTCCCAAAAATAATTTGAATTTTCTAAAATCCTCTCAAAAGACATGTTCTCAAAAGGGTTAAACTTTGAAAATATGAAAAAAAAAAAAATGATTTCTTCAAATTTCTAGACCAGAATACCCCCTTAATATTTGTAATGTATAAATTCAACAAAATTCAAAAAACATGGTGATGTAGGTGTGCAATACCAAAAAATTAAAGAGGGATAAAAGCAATATTATAATAATACAGATATTTCAGAAAAGCAATAAATAACCAAAGTTGCAATATTATTATTCTATTTTTTTTTTTTTAAATATAATAATTTTTTTCATACTTTCAAATAGGGACCGTCAATCAAATAAATATATCATCGGTCGGCGACGGAAATTCTCGTAAGTCTTAGAGTTGTATGTTCAAAACATATTTTTGTTTTTTTTTAACATTTTTCTGTCCTTTTTGTTGGATCGCTTCGTCGATCTATCCATTCGTACAAAACAAATATTTTATTTCGATCTTTTATTATCGAGAAAAAAAAAAAAAAAGAATTCTTAAGTTTTGCGAGCAGAGGTTTTTTTTTGAACCATTTTCAAAACTAAGATAACTGTACTGTAATAATATTCTTAAGAAGTTTTACAGATTTCAGATTTCAGATTCATATCTCGCTTTGAAATTTGGTTGTTAATCGTAATCAAGTTTCTGCTAAATTATAATTAGTTTCGAAAAATACAGTTTATTCTGCGTCTGTGTAGTATTTCCCAAAAAAACAAAAAAACAGACTTACGAGAATTGCGTCTCTGACCGTCGATATATATATTTATTTATTTATTTCGATCAGGATACAAACTTTACAGAACTTATATTTCAGAACAATTTCAATTTCACTTCAACTATTAATCTAATTTTCAATATTTAATCAGGATAAGAACTTTACAGAACTACTCTTAATTTTAACGATTTCAATTACACTTAGTCTATTAAATAAGACTGATAAATAATAAGAGACTGATAAATAATTAATATAATATTTTACAATAATAAGATAATAAGTTTTTATTCATCAATTCAAAAATTCTTAAAGATAGAGTATTTTGAATACTTTTCTTGAACAACTGAAATCCATTAAAATTCAGCAATAAGCATTACGTCTACAATTTTACTTAAAGGCTCATAATACGAATATTATTTGTTCTACGAAACGGAACAGATAAAAATGATTCACTGATCGCAAACCACTTCTAGGAATTCTTTAAATCAAATAGACCGGTTTTGATTTGGACAATTTAATTTCGAAGTAATTAAACGTCATAAGCAAAAGTTTTACTAGCTACAATTTCGTCTATTATATAAGGTTTCTATATATATTAATAATTTTTACCTATAACCATGACTGCAATTAATTGGTTGTATAAAATTCATAAAAATAATACATATAAATAATATAATATTAATATTTATATAATTTACAATGTAATTAGAATAATTTATTTTATTATTGTTACTATTATTACTATTATTATTATTATTATTATTATTATTATTATTATTATTATTATTATTATTATTATAATTATTATTATTATTATTATTATTATTATTATTATTATTATTATTATTATTATTATTATTATTATTATTATTATTATTATTATTATTATTATTATTATTATTATTATTATTATTATTATTATTATTATTATTATTATTATTATTATTATAATTATTATTATTATTATAATTATTCAATATTTTTAATTGAGCGTTATTAAAAAATAATATTTTAATAGCTTTTATTATAGTTTTAATATTATTATTATTATTATTATTACAATTATAATTATTATTAGTATTATTATTATTATTTATAACTGCAGTAGTTGTTGTTAATCTATGTAAATGCAATTTTATATTATTATTATTATTATTATTATTATTATTTTTAATATTATTGCTTTTATTATTATAATTATATTTCTTCTCATTATTATTATTATTATTATTATTATTATTATTATTACTATTTTTGTTTTTCGTTTCGTTTTTTTTGTTTTCTATAATTGAAGGAATAATTTTTATTAACGGTTGTAATGAAATTTCTTGAATTCCTGTTTTTTTTCTGAATTTTAATAATAACATTATTATTATTATTATTATTACTGTTATTAATGAATTTTTTAATTTTAATATTATAATAATTTAAATTTAAAATGTAATTTATTTTATCATATTTATTATTATTATAATTATTATTATTATTATTATTATTATTATTATTATTATTATAATTATAATTATTTAAATTTAAATTTATATTTATTAAATTATTTCCAAGCCATAATAATAATAATAATAATAATATAATTGAATTTTTTAAATAATTTATTAGAATTTTATTTTTTTTTATAATTTTAATAATTGATTTAATCGATGACATTTTTTTTTTCTTACATTTTTAATTTTAATTTTTTTTTAGATTCATTTTTTTTTTTTTTTTTAATTTAATTTTTTTTTTTATATTCACAATTATTTAAAAAAAAACCATTGATTTATTTATAATAAAATTGATTTATCTATATCTGTGATTAATGATCATTTAGTTTTTTGTTTTTTGTTTTAAATTTGATGTTTTTATAATTAGTTTAAGCTTAAAATATTGAAAAAAGTTTAAAGTAGTTTTTTGATTTTCTGAAAATATTTATTAAATTTTTGCTTAAGGTCTCCAAAATTTCGATTATAGTGCACGTTTGCCAACCTACATTGATCAAATTGGAAATTGGCTAAATTTGGAAACTCAAGGGAACACAATATTTTAGCTTTTTTAACTTTTAATGTCGTCTGAAATATAACATAGAAAAACTGTCCTAAATACACTTAGCAAAACAAAGGTATGCGCTCTAGGACTGTCTGAGTGTCTGAGCGACCTTGGAGAACATTCGCACATATAAGGAAACATTTACGGGAATAATCTTGCAAGATTCGGAAATGGTGCTCCCTCGTACGATCTTTCCAAGGCTTTTCGAAGATAAATAACAAGATTTACTGCAAGAGCTGTGGGAATATTATCTGGCAACAAGCCGAGGGAAATAGAACCAGCAAAAAGATTAGGAAAAATCAAAACAGGTACTAGGTCCTGACTCAGAACCGACCTGCGACTTTTCAGGGCATATGCATAGGACACATGAACCTGCAGGGAATGCGAAGAGGATTCAGAATCGGTTTTTCTGTGTCCAGCAATACGGACCAAAAAGGCTGGACTGCTAGGAGGGCCCCGATACAAAGAAGACACAAGCCAGGGAATCTGAATTATATCTACGAAAAGAGTAGGATGGTTGGAAAGGGAATTACGGCTGCTTCGGGTACGATTGTACAACGAGCCAACAGGACCAAGTGCGAGGGAGTTCAGTCATTTCCGACCCGCTACAACCTCACATGACCTAACGGAGTTATTTATCGCAATTTATAATCTTTATGATCATTATGAAATGATTTTGATTTTAAAATATTCGAGACGGGGATTCAAGGGAATGCTGTCTGTGTCTCCAGCATCTTAACATTATTTAATACGTATAATTATAATCATATATTTATTTTATTTATTATTAATTTTTTTTGTAATGTACATAAATTCTTTAAGTTTATAAATACTGAATGGTAGAAATAAATAAATAAATAAATTCAGATCCATTTAAAATATATACACTAGGTAAAAAAAGTCTGCGTACGGGCTCGTTTTCTTATTTTTTGTTTCAAATGTTCCCAGTTTTTGATGTCATTTCAAAAAGAACTCTATAAAAAAATTTTTTTTTTTTTTTTTCAAAATTTAACTTTTGAGAAATCTCAATTTTTCGAGAAAAGTCTGCGTACAGCCGTTTTTAATGCCGTGGCGTCTCAGAAATTAACTAGTAACGTCATTTGAAAGGCAATTGAATGTAGATAATTTTGCACCGTATAATTTTATCCCTACGATAAGGGAAAGTGTCAAAAATCGCCTTTGAAAGTCACAAAAAAACAAGCGGTTCTAACCTATTTTCCAGCGGTTCTAAGCTATTTCTATGACTTTCAAAGACAATTTTTGACACTTTCCCTTATCGTAGAGTGTAAAATTATATGGTGCAAAATTATCTACATTCAATTGAGTTTCAAATGACATTGCTAGTTAATTTCTGAGACGCCGCGGCATTAAAAACGGCTGTACGCAGACTTTTCTCGCAAAAATTGAGATTTCTCAAAAGTTAAATTTTGAAAAAAAAAAAAATTGTTTTTCCCCACAAAAAAACTTTTTTTTATAGAGTTTTTTTTAAAATGAGACATCAAAAACTAGGAACATGTCGAACAAAAAATAATAAGAAAACGAGCCCGTACGCAGACTTTTTCTACCCAGTGTGTATATATGTTGTATATAAATGAAAATACGAAATTTTTGATTCAGATGACCCTAATATATATTTATTTTTTTTTTAATGTAGTATACTTTTAGGCGAAAAAAAATTGTTTTATTTCTTTTCTTTTTTTCTTTTCTTTTTTTTTGCTTGTTTGTTCTTTTCAAAAAAATAATAATTTTTTTCTTCTTCTTTTTAATAATTTTTGATTAAGTTATTTTTTTTTTTTTAGTTTTTGATTATTTAATTAATTAATTTATAAATAGATTTTATTTTTTTTAATTTTTTTTTTAATTAGTAAATTATACAATTTTTTTTTTTTTTGAAATTTTTTGTGGTGGCTTAACTGGTGGTGCTCGTGCAATCATTTTTTTGTAGTTTTTCTCAAATTTTTTTCGAATTTTTTTGAATCGTATTTCAAAAAACAAAGCGAAAACTTTAAATCACAAAAAAATCAATTAACGATTAATTAAAAACTGATAATTTTAATAATAAAAAAAAAAACTGACAATTTTTGTATAAAAAAAAAATTTGAAAAAAAAAAATAGAATATAAAATAATATTAAAAAAAATTCAAAAAATAAATTTTAGATATCGATATTTTTTAATACCGTGTACTCTAATTTTTGAATTTCTTTTAAACTACACCTCAATTGTGTGTATATGTGTGTATAATTTTTTTTTATAAAAAATTTTATATATTTACGTTCAATATCAAATGTATAAAAAAAAAAGAATAAAAAAATTGCAACAGCAGAATAAAAGATAATTTAATTTGTTCGAATTATAAAAAAAAAAAAACATAAATACAAAAAAGAAATAAAAAAATAAAAAGAAAGAAGAAGAATTAGAAAAAAAAGAGGAAAATACAAAACAAGTTAAAAAGTTGATTCAAGCTCCTTTTCCCGCTTTTTGCGGTTTTTTTTTTAAATTCAACTCAAACACAGACAATCTACCGACGAACAAAACAAACCCATTTTAACGCATCCAGAACAGGGCTGTGGAGTCGGTCAACAAAATTACCGACTCCAACTCCGACTCTTCTTTCTTTGGCCACTCTGACTCCTACTTTGACTACTTCAAGAGAGTTACGACCGCAACCGGGGATTCCAAAGGGGGTGGCAGCCCCCCTTTGAATGGGTCCGGGAGTGTCGTGCCATAGTTACTTCCGACGATCAAATTTTTGCCAATTTGCACCGCTGCGTTTGCAGTTACAGAGCACGACGTCTACGTTGAGTATGGATCTCGTATGCATGTTCCCGGACCAGCAAATTAGTGTTGATTGGAAGGCTAAGGGTTCACCACAGGAACATATGACTAACTTTCATTACGTCTAATGTGAATGTAGCCCAGAGTTTGACTCTCTCTGTCTGGATACCAATGTACTATACTTTCTGTACCCGCACCATTAATTATAAAAAAATAGAAATTGCCATAAATTTTAATATGAACATAAAAAAGGGTATTTCCCGTAATTTTCCCAGTAAGCCAAAAATCGTGATAATATATTTTTATTGGGTTTCTGTGCCAGCAGACACTTGGGTTGTTGCTTTGTTAAATTTAATTATTTAGAAATATAATTATAAAAATGTTTTTTATTTAAATTTAATAAGTTCTGGTCGAGTATACTTAAATTTAATAGTTTTGGAGTCGGCGTCGGAGTCGACTTTATTTTGTCGACTCCGACTCTTAACAAGCAAAAATTACAACCGATTCCGACTCCACAGCCCTGATCCAGAATCCATTCAAAACCATTTTTTTTTTCTTCCTTTGCTTTTTTTGCAAAATTTGACGTTTGGCTGGTTAACTGCCGTCGTCATTTTGGAATTCGAAGAATAGCCTACCAGTTTTCTGTAAATTAAAGGTATTGAACGCATATTCTTCTTTTCAACGTTATTTCAGAACCAGAAAATTTTTTTTCAACCCAAGTACAAAAAAATCACATAGACCACCACGGCAAACGGAAACCTCAAAGGCAATTCCTCTTCAAAGATTAAATTTTTTTAATAATTTTTTTTTTTCACAGCAGTTCGGTTTTTTATTAATTTTTTGAAGGTCACATAGCCAGTTTTTTGGATTTTTTAAACCAAAGAAAAAAAAAAACTGGGAAAAAATTTAATTTTGGGGCACTTGATAGCGCGCGCTCAGACTTCGTGGAAGCGCAAGTTCTTGTTTTTATTTTATTTTTTTGCTGCGACA
>CAXFZM010000017.1:0-32331 GCA_964007475.1 Hybos culiciformis
TGTTGTGTGTGTCTAAAATTTTGTGATACCAAATGACAATCCAACGATTTTTTTGTGTTTTTAATAGTAAAACTTTGTGTTTTTGAATTAAAACAAGTGTTTTTAATTTTTTGTAGTTTAAAAAATGTCAGAAAATTTAGTTATATGTGCTATGATGGTTTCAACTTAAAACTCAATTAACACTATTAAACTCGTAACTTGTAATTACTTGTTCAGTTACCGTTCAGTTTGAATTTTGTTAGTGTGTGGACTAACGTGAAAAAGTGTCAATTGCAGTGGCAGGTTGAGTGTTAGAAAAAATGGCGCGTCATAATTCACCACACACCAACAGAAAAATGCAGCGAAAAGCGTGGCGTGTCATCTGGCGTTTAAAAAAAAGTGTCGGTGTATGGCTTGCTATTAGAAAAAACTTTATCAGATGGAAATATTGGAAATCAAGAAAAATATCAAATAAAATAAAAAAAATAAAAATTGTAGTGACACTTTTTTCTTTTTTAAATTTCCGGATGAAGAATTCTTGATAATAATGAATAAAATTAAGTTTTTCTTTTTATATATGTATTTACAATATTTTCATTTTCTTATTTCTTACTATAGAAAAAGCCTAACAGTAAGAATTCCTACAAATTGTAGAGACAATTTAAATTGATATATTTTTCACTCTATTAATAAATTTTTTAAGTGAAATAATGTAAGAATTCAAAGAATTCATTCAAGAGTAGGGTTCCCAGACGTCCTCCTTTTTGGGGAAACTCCTCCTTTTCGATAGTAAAAAAAGTGTCCTCCTTTTTTTTCATTATTTCCCATTTTGTCCTCCTTTTCCATTTTTATCCTCTATTTTGTCCTCCTATGCTAAGTTAAAAAATTTTAAAAAGTAACAGCTACACAAAAATAAACAAAACAATGAGTAATATTTTTTATTATTATCTACCGACTGAACATTTCGCTTATCGGCTTTCATAAAATATACTTTTATTTTTGTTTGGGCAGCCGCGGCGACGTTAGTCATTTTAAGTATAGCGCCGGCATAAACTTTTGACAGGTTGTAATTTTTTGCATTTATTTTCAAACCAACCAAAAACGGAAAACTTAATTCGGACAACTTTCAAAAAATAAATAAAATTAGAAAAAACGTGGAAAAAACGAAAAAAAATTAAAAATTAATATTAAAATTGAAAGAAAAATATTTTTCAATTGGATTTGGATTAAAATTTTAGCTTGTAGTTGTATAACATTGAATTTGGATTAAATTTTTTAAGGTGCTTGTGCAACATTATAAAAAAATGTGAGTATACCTACTTAGCTGAAACAAACCTAATTTAATTGACTTGAATTTTTTTTAATCGATTCCGACATATTTGTCAACATTTTTAAATTTTAGATAACTGGAAAAAAGACGAATTTATCGAAAAAAAATAATAAGTTTTTATTGAAAAAAAAAAATCAGATCAAATTCATATTAGTCGAGAAAAAAAACAATAAACTGGTTAAAACTTTAAGCTGAGCTGTATTTATAGAAATGTACGTACCTACAAACTACTTTACCTATTTTTTTTTATTTGTTTTGTAAAATTTTTATTTATTCAATTTTTAATTTTAGTTAATGGGGAAAAAGACGATTTTATCGTAAAAACATAATATATTTATCTATACATATTGGGAAAAAAGCCGAATAAATTTATATTAATCGAGAAAAAAACTAAAACTGTCTAAAACTTTAAGCTGAGCTGTATTTATAGAAATGTAAGTACCTAGAACCTACCTTACCTATTTTTTTTATTTGTTTTGTAAAATTTTTATTTATTCAATTTTTAATTTTTATTTTTAGATAAAAATGGCAAAACGCAAATGCAGCTTTAATGATGAATTGAAAGAAAAATATCCCATGTTTATAGAGAGTGATGACAATAAGAATATGGTGAAATGCTTAATATGTAATTCCATTTTTTCAATGGCAAATAAAGGAAAAACTAATTTAAACCTGCACTTGGACACCGAAAAACATAAAAAAGCAATGAGAGCAGGATCTACATCAACAAAAATTGTCCAACATTTCGCTCCAAAACACTCCAAATTAGAGCAACAGATTTCGGCGGCTGAAGGAACCTTAGCGTATCATTTTGCTTTCTATCACTTTACTTTTAATTCAACCAATTGTTCTCATAATCTTTTAAGAAAGATTTTGCCCGACTCAAAAATTGCTAAAGGGTTGTCGTGTGCAGCAACTAAAACCGAGGCCATCATAGTAAATGTTTTAGCCCCCTTATCCATTAATACCATTATAAATGATATTAATGACCACACTAATTTTATTTCGATTTCGACGGATGCAAGCAATCATGGAAGTACAAAAATGTTTCCACTGCTCGTGCAATATTTTAAAAAAGAAAATGGGGTAAATATTAAATTACTTGATCTTCAGAATTTGGTAGATGAAACTTCAGATTCAATAAAGAACCTTTTAATTTCTACTTTAAAAAAGTATAACTTATTATCTAAATGTATTGCTTTCTCGGGAGATAATTGTAACACTAACTTCGGCGCAAAAAACCGTGCAGGGAAAAATAATGTTTTTTATAAACTTAAACAAGACATACCAAAATTAATTGGAGTCGGCTGCCCTGTACATATTTTACATAACAACATTCACTTCGGTTTTAATGGATTGCCGGTAGATTTGGATGGGTTGATTATGAAAATATTTAATGATTTTTCTATTTATACCGTTCGAGTTGAAAAGTTAAAAGATTTTTGTGAGTTCGCAGGTGTAAATTACAAAAAATTACTCAGTCGCTCAAAAACTCGTTGGCTATCTTTAAGTCCCGGTATTGAGCGAGTACTTGAAATTTACGACGGCTTAAAATCTTATTTCATGTCGGTAGACAATGCTCCCTTAATATTAAAAAAAATTTTTGAGGATAGCCTTAATGAAGCTTATTTTTGGTTCGCAAATTCTTTGATGTACTTGTATACCGATAAAATTAAAATAATGGAAAAAGAAAGTATTTCTGTTATTGAAGTGTTAAGTCTTATTAAAAATGTTAAAAAAAGTATAAATGAAAGGATTAACGAGAATTTTATTCCGTTAAAAGTGAATGAAATTTTCAAAAAAGCAATAATTGATGGAAAGCAAAGAGAAGTTAACGTTTTAAAAAAAAAATTTTTTGAAGTTTATAATAGATGTAAAAAATATTTAGAGTCTTGGTCTTGTTCTTTCGAAGAATTTGAATGCTTAAATTGGCTTAATTTTGAAAAGGTTCCACAATGGGTAAATGTGCAAGAAAGCTTAGAATACTTATCCGATAAAAATATTTTATTAAATGAATCAAAATTATTTGATCAAGTTTGTAATTTAAAAATCTTTTTGGAACACAATTTAAAAGATGGAGACTTTTTAAAATTGCCACTTCATCAAAAGTGGTCAAAATATTTTAATACCGAAACAAATGTTGATTTTTACAGTGAGTTGCTTAGAATAGCGCAATTTTTTTTTGCAATACCTCCTCACAACGCTAATGTTGAGAGAATTTTTTCTTTGATTGAGAGTCAATGGAGTGACGAAAGAAACAGGCTTAATTTGAGTACCGTCAATGCTCTTGTTTCATGTAAATTTAATTTTAAAAATTTTTCGTGCAATACGTTTCATGAATATTTATTAACGAAACCGGAAATTTTGAGACAAATATCGTCAAATGATAAATATATTAATATGTTCAAACCAACTAGATAAATTTTGTAATAAATTTGTAAGTAAAATTTGATTTAGTTATATTAACAAACTGACTGAGATGATACTTTTGAAACAATGTGATATTGATAATTCTGTTCCTCTACATTATTAGTTAAACTCTATATTATTAGTTAAAGCTCTACTTTATTAATATTCGAACGACTTATTTTAAAATTTTTCATAAAACATTTTTATATATTTCTTGACTTTTTTGTCGTCATAAAAATATTTTTTTAAAGTTAAATCATTGAGTAATAATATTTATTTTTATATTTAAATATTATTACTCAATGCTTAAACCTAGAGAAAAAAAATTCCAAAAGTGTGCTTTTTCAAACTTTTTTTGAAGCATCCAAAAATTTTCGAAAGATGCCATTTGCCAGCCTGTTGAATCTTTCGGGAATTTCTGCGATGCTTCAATAAAGTTGAAAAAGTAGACTTTTGGAAAAATTTAAATTTAAATGGAAAAATGGAAAAAGTTTATTGAATCATTTTAAAGCAAGGCTCATATATTATTAAGCAACTAATAATATTATATTATTTTATATATTATTGTAGTTTTAACTCTAGTTAACATTTAATTATCTTATGCTTATTTAATAAGAATACAAATGAATTAATATGCTGTGTTTATTTGTAAGTTACATTTAAAATGTTAAAAAAATTAACTAATAAAATGAAATAAAAATGAATTTTTTGTAATTACATACAAAGTGAATTTTTTTTACATATATATATATGTACATATATATATGTATATACATATACATTTTTTTTTCATGATGTCCTCCTTTTACTGCGGACAAATCTGGGAACCCTATTCAAGAGTTAAAGTTTTACGTTTTTTAAAAAAGATATTCTAATCATAAGTTATGACTTTATTAAAAAAAACATGTATATGTATTTATATGTATTTAAAATCAACAATCGATAATTGTCTAATGAGTAAGCTGAACATTTTTGTCCTCGTAGGTGAAAAATGTTGTAAAACGCACCGTTTTCGATATATTTGCGAAAAACTAAAAATATTCTGAATATGTCCTCCTTTTAGAAGGACAAAAATGGTCAGCTTGTAATAAAACAATAAAGTTTCCTAAAGCTGCTAATTGAAGTTAGGTTACAAATTCATTCATTCTCAGTGGGACCTATCATGTTCTTTTTTTTTATCTGTTCAAAGCATCCTAAAGTGTTCATCTACTTAGAGCCAAAAAGTGGCATAAGCTTGATTTAAAAAAAGAAGTCATACATTTAGAAATGCATTTATTTGTCCTCTCTTGTTGTATTTATTTTGAACCTTTCCGAAAAGGAAGATAGTGCCTAAAGTAACAGAAAAATTGGGAATGACCTTCATTCCGAAACTAGTTTTAAACATTACACGCTTTGTTTTACTTATTACAATAATTGTTGCAGATAAACTCACAAGAAAGTCAGTTGAAACAACAGGGTTCTTATGTTATAATAAATAGATAATCTAGTTTTTTCACTAGATTATTCAGTTATAACCACAATAATTTTCCTATAATTTAACTGGAAAGACAGTTGAAACAACAGTGTTTATATGTTATAATAAATGGATAATCTAGTTTTTTTCACTAGATTATTTAATTATAACAACCAGAATATAACTAGAAGCTTCAGTTAATTTAACTAGAATTTTCATTGAATTTAACTAGAAAATCACTTGACTCTTTCACGGAAATTTGATGAAACGTCCAAAAACCACTTATTATTTAGACGGATTTTGGTAAAATACATAGTTATCTATAAATAAATTTATTCTATTTACTATTTCAGAAATAATTTACTTTCAAGTAACTTCTACTGTAATTTAAGTAAATAATAATGTGCCAGAATAAATTTATTTATATAGAAAGCTTGTAGTTACCAATATATTTTAACTAAATTTGTTTAAATAATAAATGATCTATAGACGTTTCTTCAAATTCCTGTTGAAGAATCAAAAAATAAAAACATTTGCGGTGATGAATTTTACTGATCTGATTATATTTTCTTCAATTACTATTGTTGAATCATGGTTTCCTAAAAATAAGAGAATACGATAGGATTACATAAATAATAGTAAAAACATTATTCGAATATTCAAAATTAATATTATTATTATCACATAAAATTAAAACATGAAAAAAATATATTATTTAATTTTTCTTAATTATAAAATTAAAAAAATATTAAAATATTAAATTTTATTTTCCATTGTAATGCAAACGCTGGCTCTTCTCTTATTGGCTGTTTTTGTTGGCAATGATAATAATAGCTGATTTGGTCATGATGTTTTATAATGTGGTTGATCTCACATATTTTTAATTTTTGTTTATTATTATTTTGTTCAAGAATTTGAACATTTTCAAAGTTAAATGAAAGCAGTTTGACGCTACATGTTGAGCCAATGCTGTTTTTGGATCTAGGATGTTGGTTTTTGTGTTGTGTTACGGATTTATTAGGAGAGTTAATTGGATTAGATAACAAACTTCTGGTATTGGGTACCATCCATTTGTTAGGTAACGAAATTAGGGTTGTGTAAATAGAATTACAATATTTAGTTCAAAAAAAAAGAACCACCGAGATCTTAACATAGAAGTTTATGCCAAGTGAAATTTGCTATAGTAAAGATTAATAAAATAACTTTACCAGCTAAAATATATCTGGTGCCGAGTCCACTGTCTAAGACATCCTGTTCACAGGCCGGGTCTAAGCTCGTCGTTGGGTGGGTACGCGACAGTGAACACCAGAGTGTTCATAACAAAATTTTAGAATGTCATGTTTGGAAGAAGGTAAAATTGAGATAGAAAAAGAAAGATATTTCAAGAAACCCCGACCAAGTCTAAAAAAAAATTAAACCTAAATGACTACGACGTCATTCTTCAGCTTGTGGCTATGGCCACCTATTGCTGGATCTTACATCAGCATTTCTTTTTTTTCCCGCTAGGACCTATGTAAGAGATTTAATGAAACATAATTTTTTTTTTTTTAATCAAGTTACATAGTATTTATTTATAAAAAAAAATTAATTTTTAAAAATTTAAAAGTTCCCTACGATAATGAAAAATATATAAAAAAAACTAATCTAATTATTTTTTACATATAAAGAATTTTTTCTTACAATTATAATTATTTATCTTTATATTTAAACATAAATATCTTATATGATAAAGATGAGTATTTATATATATATATATATAAATAAATTTAAAAACATTTTTTTTTTCTGTTAGGTCTGCATATTTTTTGCTAGATGCTAGGATGATCAATTTCTGAGCTGTCTTCCGTGTCTTCTTGTTTTCAAATCTTTCAGTTTTTCAATCAGTATGAAATTAAAAAAAAAAAAAATATACAAAAAAAATTTTATTAAAACCAATTCTTTAAGTTTTGAAGAAGTGAAAATATTTTTTAGTTGCAGAGATATAGCTTGACTTACTTCTACTACCCCCCCCGGATTTCACCTTGTCGTGGTGGTGGGGCTTAAGTAGACTCGACAACAATGACACCGACGGACGCAGTTCGCTGCAGAAGGAGGAGTCGGAGGCGTCGAGTTGAAAACTAAGGAAATCCAAACAAACATGATGAACAAGAAGAAGGAATAAAAGCGGGTGGGGATATCCACCCAAATGTCGGGAGTATCAGCCGCGGCTCCCGGCTTAAGGCCTGGCACTGCTACAACTAGCAGTGATAGGTCGCCAGCGGGGAAAACCAACGACGACCAACGCAATGATGAAAAAGGACAACGAGAAAAAACCAGACAGGGGGAAGAGTGGCAACTCTCCCTGTCGATAATCGACCGTAGGTGGCTGAGGCGAAGCAATTTGGACGAAAAGCCAATTGCTGAGCAGAAAGCCCTTATGAAGGCCAGATGGACCAGAATCGCCGACCAAGATGAGGCCGAGAAGAGAAAACGGCAAGACCCCCCAGGAAGACGACCGTACCCGCAACACCGTCTCTCCGGAACCGAAGGAAGGAGGCAACATATGCAGAGTCGGGGAGACCCACCGCATAGTTCCTCCAGAGATCGAGAAAGGAGGGAAAGAAGAGAAGTAGAGGCAGACCATAGGAGCCAACAACCAAGCTCCAGAGAAGGGCAGAGAGAAAGGGTGGAGAAGAAATTCTCATCCGGATCCTCTAGCCGACGGACGACCTCAGACAAAGAGCCACAAGCGCCAAGGCAAAGAGAACCCGCACACAAGAGGCAGCGGTCAGGAGAAACCACGGTTCATCCTGCCGCGAAACAAATTGCGGCCTACAATGCGGCAGCCAAAGAATGCCTGAAGCTGACGGTCATCGACAGGGCTCATTCAGGCGGAAGAATAATTGGCCAAGACCGCCAGAAGAAAGTAATGACCATGATAAGGGAATGGCAAATGAAAGCCGCACGTGAAAACGGCGACTTCATCCCAACCTTTGATTGGATCAGAGCCGCTCTAGACATGGTGCGAATAACCTGCTCAGACGAGAGATCAGCGGAGTTCCTGAGGCAGAAGTTTAAGAGCACGGCAGCCCCTTGGGAGGGAGCCCTTCTCGACATTGTTGGGAAGGAGGATCTCCCAAGAATGCACCGCATCGCCATATGGCTTCAGGGAGAAACACTCCCCACTGAGGACATCCTCATGTACATTCAGCGACTGAATAAGCCGCTGAATTTTAGGACATTTGATTGGAGGGTGCTATCCCGTGAGGACAAAGGCGATAGGGGATGTTGGCTCCTCCTGGGAATAGGGGATGCATGCCTGGAGGCACTTAAGTCAGTAGAAGGTGTTATCTACTACTTATGCCGAAAGGTAGTAGTCGCTCTTCCCAGGAAAAAGGAGTCAGCAAAACCTGCGACTGAAGAAGAAATAGAGGCAGAGGCAGTAATAAGAGAGGCAAAGCCAGTACCGCCCCCTCCGAGAACGGTCAGTACTACAACTAGTACTGAAACCACCGTAGGACGAGGGGATGTGAAAGACGGAGACTCAGAGTCGATACTAAAACGAATCGATGCTGCAGTACTCCAGATGAATTCCAAAGTCCCGAGTAAAGAGATGCCGAGCAGCTGACCTAGTTCGGCCTCCGGGTCAGATTTTGCAGGAGAAATCCTGGGAGATGTGCTCAGAGGTCTGAATATGGACGGTAAGGACACAGTCAGCGAGGGGGGTTCAGTAATGTCCTTCCTATCACAGGAGGACATTCTGGACGCCATTTCGCTGGAAGTAGCCGCTCGGACGGAGGCGAGAATCTCCAAGCTCGAGGATGATGATGACGATGAGGTTGAAGAAGTATGATCCAGTGAAGGTTATGCAAGCCAACCTACATCGCAGTAGCGCGGCTATGGATAGGCTCATGGATCATATGGGCCACAATGGAACGGACGTAGCTCTCATCCAAGAACCCCCTACATATAGGGAGCGACTGGGGAGCTACGACAAGAGAAAATACCAAAGCTTCTATGGAAAAGGTAACACTAGACCTAGAACCTGTATTTTGGCTAAACATGAATTAAAACTCATTCTTAATTCACAGCTGACTAGCAGAGACTGTACGACCGTGTGTTGGGAAGGAGAGAGCAGCAACGGAAGGATCAGTCTACAGCTAACATCAGCATACCTTCCCTATGATGCCGTCGAACCACCACCAACAAAGGAGGTTGAAGATGTCGTCATGCAGGGGAAGAGAAATAAATTAGAAATTATAATCAGTGCAGATGCAAACGCTCATCACCCAATGTGGGGCAGCACTGGTGAAAATAAAAGAGGTAAGGAACTTTTTGATTATATAAACATTAACAACTTATATATTATCAATAAGGGGAATAAGCCTACCTTCATAAACAAAGTAAGGCAGGAGGTTATTGACATCACTCTCTCCACGTAGGCCGTCTCAGAGTACATTGATAACTGGAAGGTCGCTACATTCTCCGACCACCAGTGGATCACCTTTGAGATAAGGCTGGAAAAGAGAGAGTGGATGCCGTATCGAAATCCAAGAAGAACAAATTGGGACATGTTCAAGAGATGCTTAAAATCAGATGTGGAGGAAATTACCCTAGATCTTAATGATCAAACAGGTATAAACCTCGCAGTAACTGAATTAACAAGCGCCTTGACACGAGCATACCAAAACTCCTGTCCGATCTCTAAGCAGAAAGATAGGTACTATCCTAAATGGATGAATAGAGATCTAGTAGCACTCAGGAAGAAAACCAGAAGACTCTATAACAGAGCAAAGAACAATTGCCAGGACCACATCTGGGAAGAATACAAAAAATCCCTAAGAGAATACAAGGTACAAATTAGGAAAGCCAAAAGAGATGGCTGGAGGAATTTTACCGGAAATATAGAAAGTACGAGGGAAGCGTCGAGATTAAGAAAATCTTATCCAAGACGCACTTCCAACCGGAACTCATCCAGGACGAAAATGGTAATACCATGACAAACATGGGAGATTCTCTAAAGATACTTTTAGACCACAATTTCCCAGAAGGACAAATTGACTTGAACAACTCAGAGCCTGAGAACGACGGAATAAATCAGCACCTTATTGACCGAATATTCTCAGAGGCCAGAGTAAGATGGGCGATCTTTTCCTTTGATAGATACAAATCACCAGGAAGAGATGGAATATACCCGTGTCTCCTGCAAGAAGGATATGACGTGATTTTAAACACCGTAGTCGAGATATATAAAGCATGCCTTTATATGAGCTTCACGCCTGTAGCATGGAGGGAATCGAGGGTTACCTTCATTCCAAAACCAGGCAAGGCGAGCTATAATAGAGCCAACACGTATCGCCCGATAAGTCTAACATCTTTCCTGCTGAAAAGCATGGAAATACTTGTAGACTATGAATTGAGGCCAATACTGAATAGAAATAATTTGGCAGACAGTCAACATGCGTACATCAAGGGAAAATCGGTGGATACGGCGCTACATAAAGTAGTAAGTACCATTGAGGCGACCCTTGACAGAAAAGGAATGGCACTAGGGTGCTTTATTGACATTGAAGGTGCCTTCAATAATATTGATTGCAACTATATATTGAGGAACCTGGCAAATATGGGCATAGATCAAACCCTAATAAGCTGGATCAGATCGCTCCTCAGGGAGCGTGAGATTCATGCCAACTATGGGGGAGCTGATAGAAGGAAAACAGTGAATAGGGGCACTCCACAAGGAGGCGTAATCTCTCCACTGTTATGGCTGGTAGCGATTAACCCACTACTAGAAGAACTAAATGAAGAAAACATTGAGACCAGTTGCTATGCAGACGACGTCTCAATAATAGTAACAGGGATGAAAGGAGAAGAAATAAACTCCAAAATCCAGCAGGCGGTTGATATGGTAGGACATTGGGCAAACCAATGCGGCCTCAAACTCAACCCCAGCAAGTCAGAATTATATCTTTTCACTAAGAAAAGAAGAACTGAAAACCTCATACTACCTACAATAGATGGGATTAGTGTGGAGCTAAAAGATAAGGTCAAATACTTAGGAATCACTCTTGACAAAAAACTCCTTTGGAATGATCACATTCGGGAGAAGAAAGAGAAGGCACTAAGAGCCTATTGGGCGTGCAAAGCAGCCATAGGCAAAACATGGGGCCTATCACCAAAGATAACACATTGGATCTATACTTGTGTCATCAGACCAATGATCACACACGGAGCAGCCGTATGGTGGCCGGGAACAAATAAAAAGAAATCGATCCGACTCCTAGATCAAATACAGAGATCAGCCTGTCTGGGAATCACAGGAGCAGCAAGATCTACTGCAACAAGATCAATGGAGACAATCCTGAACATTAGACCACTATTCCTACATGTACAAGAAATGGCTATAAAAACAATACCCAGACTGCGCATGACGGGAGAATGGGCCAACAAACAGAATCCCACTCTCCATGAAAGAATATGGGAAATAAACGAAGAAGTTGGGAATGAACTAAGGAGAGATATCCAATGGGATAAAATCTCAGGGGTCCTCAACCTGAACGCAAATTTCAGGATTGAGGTAACCGACGAACGAGATGGAACCCCGGAAGATACTCTCGAAATATACACAGATGGATCAAAGAATGGAGAGCACTGTGGCTTAGGAATCTTCTGCCAAGAACTAAACGTAACACACGCTGCAACCATTGATAACCATGCTACAAACCGAGACAACGGCAGCCAGCATTATGTTACAGAACAACATCACGGGGCGACAAATCAGAATTTATTCTGATAGCAAAATGACACTTATGACACTTAGAAAGACAGAAGTGAGGTCAAAAACTACTCTCCAATGCATACAATCCCTAACAGAGTTAGGACAAATGAACCAGGTAATTCTAACCTGGGTAAAAGGACACTCAGGAATCCAAGGGAACATGGAAGCAGACAAGCTAGCTAGAGAGGAAAGAAGTGGCGGACTGGAAAGACTAAAAGCTTTCCATGATGCCACAAGACTCAAGAACCTAATAGATAGCGAAATCTTCGATGAACACAGGAAGATCTGGCTACGAACAGAAGGGAACAGAAACACCAAACAGATGTGGGGAAACCTGGACAAAAGAAGATCGAATCTGGCCCTAGGGCTAAACAGATCGGATCTTAGAATGTTCACAGGTGTATGCACAGGACATATATTCAGGAATCACGAATTCCGGATTGGAAGAACAACAGATAGGCTTTGCAGGGGATGTGGAGGAGAACCGGAAACGCTGCCACACGTACTGTGTAAATGTCCTACAGTTAGAACAAGAAGAGCAAGACTGCTCGGGGCTTACTTCTGGGATGAACTCAGAGAACTACAGGGACATAAATTAGAAGAAATTATCAGGTTTGTTAAGGGAATTGGATGGCTCGGTGAGGACAATTAGACCTGCCGAGTAGGGTAGTACAAAGGGCCAACAGGCCTACGTGCAAGGAGGGTGGTAAGCCCTCCGCCCGTGCAACCTAACCTAACCTAACCTACTTCTACTAGCCTAGGATTGCCAGATGTACTTCTTTGGGAAGCACTGTACTACATTTTTATTCATACATGTTTGTTTTGCATATTTTTAAAGTCATATTAGTTATAAAATGAAATTTATTTTTATTTTAAAAAATTATGAATCTTTGTTTGTTTAATTTTGGTTTTTAAACTTAAGGTATTAGCTTTTTCTCGCAAAGTTTGTAGAATCGCAATTTCTGCATGTGGAACATCATTAGCTTCAGACCATTTTAAATTGAACAGCTTTAGTGTGTTTTATTGCGCCTACTTAGCTTTGTTTAAAATTCAAGTTTTAACCAGAAAAGAATAAAAATTTGTTATATCGGATACTAAAATTTCTATACATTCGCTATTTAGAGACATTAATGTAAAAAATTTCATTGTACGTTATATGGAATATTCGTTATATCGTAATTCGTTATATTGGACCTCCACTGTAATATGTTTTTGAGAACTATCATTATTTACATGTTTCTAATATTTTTTTTTTTTTTTTTTTTCTCTGGCAAGCCTAATTATTATTATCAAAAAAAATCTGATTTCTATCTATGGCTATTGAGGTAAGCCAAGCTACATTTATATGAACATATAAATTTTAGGATTGCAGCAGATGCCTAGTGACATCTCCTGACCGACCGGATGGAGCATTATTGATCAGTTTTACTCGAAGCTTATCTCAACCGGGTACCGCACGGTTTGATTGAGATAAGGAACGATCAATAAAGTCCGTCCACTTATGACTGTGCTCCTCTGTCACTGTCAATGGATACAAAATCATGATTGCTCAGTGATTTTGCCTCCACGCCAGTGGCAGGTGAGCCAGTCATAAAACCACAACGTAGTATGGATCCTCCCGTAGGAGCATCCATGTGGTAATCGGTATATCTTAGATTCGGATTCTTGGATAGGCCCAAGAATCCTCCACTAAGATTGGGATTTTGGTTGTTATTAGAGCTAGCATTAAATTGTTCTGCTCTAATAACAATCCACTGCAGTTGTTGTCCTTGGCCAGTAAAATAAATTTACTTGGTCTCGGACGCACAACTGCAGTACCTAAAGAAAACAAGGAAGAGTTATCCTCAGTTGTTCTGTCTTGACCGATGTTGTACATCCTGCCAAAACTGAACAACCGAAGCAAAGACGGAGTTTACTCCATTTCTTTTACCTTTCAGTTTTTTAATCAGTATGAAATTGCTATTGGAAATGCATTTCTTTTTATATGATTTGAATAAATGCCAGTCCAACAACAATTTCACACAAAACAAAAAAATTAGAATTAGAATTAGTAATAATTTCTAATGGTTTCAATATTATCAAACAAATTAAAATTTGATACTTTCTTTTTTTTTTTTTTTTTTTTTTTTGAAAACATGTTAGGCATGTTATGCATGTTTTTTTTTTTTTCTTTTGAGTAATTTTTTGTTTCGCTTGAAAAATATTAAAAATGTGAAAAGAATTTGTTCAGTTATAAAACACAATTCAAACTTCACGGTAACAAAATAGGTTCAATTACACCCGTCGAAGGCGGTGAATTGAAGCTAGAACACCAGTGAAGTAAATGGTCTGAAGTAATAACTGAAAGCAAGAAATATTTTCAGATGGGGCTTGAAGCCGACCCTGAGATAAAGAGTCTCATGCTATTTCGCCTGAGTTAGCCGGGCAAACAGATCAAATTTCGTGTTATTATGTATATATATCTGTATATGTTATGGATGTATACGTATTAACTTATCAATTTACTAATTTTGATTTCCTTACAAAAATTTTGTATAATTGTGTATTATAATTTTTTTAATCTTAAAACTATACATATTCACCAAATTTTTTTTTTTTTTTATAAAATTTTTATAAAAACTTAAAAATATAAATTTTTTTTTTTTTTACATTTTTTTTTCTAATTTATTTATTTATTCATTTATTTATAATTATTTATTTTTTATAATATATTTATTAATTTTTCTAATAATAAAATTGTAATATTACATAAGCATATTTTTATAAAATATAGTAGCAATTTTGTATATAAAAAAAACTGTATATAAAAAAAATTATATAGATAATTTGTATATTAATTAAAACATATATATATATATATATACATATATATATATTCTGCTTAAGGACAAGAAAAATAAATTTTTTGTTTTGTTTTATGATTTTGAAATTTTTTTTCTTTCTCAACTATCAGATTTCCTTTTCTTTCCTAAAATCAAACTTTCAGATCTTTGGCGTGATATCTACCGATAGAGTTTTTTCCTGCTAAGTCTTTTACTTCATATATGCTATTTCCAATTATTTTTAATACTATGCATGGAATGACTTCTTCCCTAACTTAGCATTGAAGTGTTTGCTAAAATCGCTTTGAGCAAAATTTCTCCTGTAGATTGTTTGACCTATTTTATATTTCACGTTTTTGCACTTTCTATTATATAACTTTCTGCCTTTCTCTTTAACTTTCTCTAAATTATTTCGCACTTTCTCTTTTATGATTTGGAATGATCCGGGCGGTGGTAGTATTTCTACATCTTCTCCATCTATCATATGCATTTTCCTGAGTAATTTAAAGGAGCTACCATGTGTGATCATTTGTTGTCCGAATAGAACGTAGTATGGTGACATTCCAGTTGCTTCGTGTACTGTAGCCCTAAGAGCAGTGCTTATACTATCTAAGTCACCATCCCAGTTATACTGTTGATCATCTATATATGCTCTTATTGCGTTTAAGATTGACCCATTTACCCTTTCACTTGCATTTGCTTGTGGTGCGTAGAAAGCGGTTAATTTATGTTCGATGCCATAATTTTTTAGATATGCTTCGAAATTTTTCGCAACTAGCGGTGTGTCATTGTCACTCAAAATGCTTTCCGGACATCCAAATAAGCTAATGGCTTCATCCAGTACTTTAATTGCGTTCGCTGTAGTGGCTTTGCCTGACTGTGTTGAATGTCGAATTCAAACGTATTTAGAGAATGAATCGAGTATTATAAAATACAAGTATTTCCCGATCTAGACCTTGGATATGGGCCTAAAAAGTCTATGTATAGATTTTGGAATGGGCGTGATGGTATTGGCTTATTTCCCATGGGGGGTCTAAGGATCTGATTACTAGGTTTTGTTTCTTTACAAATGTTGCAGCTTTGAATGTATCTCTGTACATCTGAAAACATTTGAGGCCAGTAATATTTTGTTCTAATTTTATAGAGGGTTTTTCCAAGTCCGCCATGTGCTGAGTGTGGAGGGTCATGATTATTTTTAATCACCTCATTTACTAGCTCTTCTGGAATCCAAAGTCTCCATAGGTTGCATTCTGACACTTCTTGGTCTTTTCTAAATTCCACTCTTTTGAATACTTTATTTTCAACTATTTGAAGATCTGGAAGCCTGTCTTTATTATCTATTACTGCTTCACGAATTTCTTTATATTTACCTGATTCAAAGGCTTCTGATTCTAAATCTAAGTCTGGACACCTTAAAGCAATTTCATCCATTCCAAAAGATCGTGAAAGTGAATCTGCTACTACATTCTTTTTCCCTGATCTGTGTTGAATGTCGAATTCAAACGCTTGTAGCTTTAGTGACCACCGTGGTCATTAGCCATTAGCTGCACAATCAGTTAATACTGTGAATTTGACGCCTTCTACATACATTCGAAACTTCCTTATCGCTTCGACAACTGCAAAACATTCTTGTTCTGTAGCTGCCCACCGAGCTTGCGTTTCGTTGAATTTTTTCGACATGTATGCTACAGGGTGTTCGTTTTTTTCCGAATCTAATTGGAAAATCACCGCTCCAATGCCGGATTGGCTGGCATCGGTTTGTATAAAGAAAGGCTTGTCGTAATTAGGGGGAGCTAACACGGGTTCCGAAATTAAGATTTCCTTAATTTTCGTGAAAGCTTCTCTTGCCCGTTCAGTGAAAATGAATTTATTACCGCTGTTTTTAATTTGTAAGCAATCTGTAATAGGTGAAACTATTGTGGAATAACCTTGTATTAAACGTTGAAACCATCCTGTCATTCCTAAGAAACGTCTGGTTTGTTTCAAAGATTTTGGTTCAGGATATTCAGAAATTGCAGTTATTTTTCCTGGATCTGGCTTCGTACCATTTTCGCCTATGACATATCCCAAGTATTTGATTTCTTTCATGAAGAATTTTGATTTTTCAACATTTATGGTCAAGTTGGCTTTTCTCAGAGCAATTGCAACTTCTTTTAAGAGTTGGAAGTGACGTTCTTTAGTCTCAGTTGCTACCATTAAGTCATCTAAGTAGACTTTTATTTCCTCCTTTAAGTGTTGCGGAATTACCTTGTCTATTAATCTGCACATTCGCTGAGATGCATTACAGAGTCCGAACGGCATGCGGGTGTATTGATATAGAGGTCTACCAGGGATAGCCAAAGTAGTTTTCTCCCGAGACTCCTTTTCAAGCGGAATCTGCCAAAATGCATCTTTTAAATCTATGCTGCTGATATATTTTGTTTTGTCAATTCGTGCTAGAAGTCCTTGTATATTCGTCAGAGGATACGCATCTTTCTTTGTCAGATCATTCACTTTTCTTGAATCTAAACACAGACGGTTTTTCCCTGGTTTCCTTACAAGTACTACTGGTGATGTCCATGCACTGTTGCTTTCTTCGATCACGCCCATTTCTAACATTCTGTCTACTTCAGCATACATTAGCTTTTGAATGGCGGGGGAGATTGGATAATGTTTTTGCTTCACTGGCTCACTGTCTCCTGTGTCTATTATTAAAGAGTATGGGTACTAAAATATATCCTATTATTTCTGTTTTAGTGCCCGAGGCAGTTATGACTGATTCTTTTATTCTATGTATTTGAAATCAGTATTTTCTCGTATCCATTTTTGATCTTTTCCTAAACACGAAATAGATGCACCAGAATCCAATAATCCCTTTAATAATTTTTGTCCAACTTTGATTTTCACATAAGGTCTATTGTCGTTAGGAAGTTTTATAACTGATGACAGAATTTTTCTCTTATCTTCCTTCACTCCTCTATAATATTGATTTTCTCTTATAGATTTCTCTCTTCGTTTTTTTGATTTATTAACGTTTAGCCTCATCTCGCTGACATTTTAAAACGTAATAATTTCAGCTCTCTTCCTATCATATCTTTGTTTTCTGATATGATAGGGAGGCCAATGTTTTTTCTCTTTTACTGGAGTCTCTATTTCTTCAGTCCTTTTTAATATTTGAACTACTGTTATTTCTTTGTTTTCTTGTGTACAAGACTCTTCTATTAATTTTTCGTTTGTTTCTTGTTTGGGTCTATTTGTCAAATCCGGTTTATTATGAATATCTTCTTTTGTTACTTCTAACTTTTGGCCAATTTCAAAATCTGCAGAAGGCCGCACTACAGATTTCGACTCTAGTTTCCCGACTGGAAACGAACTATTTTGTGGCAGTTTTTGCATGTAGGAGCCACTTCATTGCGCATCCCGCATTTATAACAGAAAGTTCTTCTGAAATCTGCTGGGCAGTCCATGAATGCATGGCCTGGCTCTTCGCAGTTCCAACAGCGTAAATTATTTTCTGGTGTTGTAGGTTTTGATTGCTGTTGCTTTGGTTTAGATGGTTCTTCGTACCTTTTCTTGACATACCCAGACTTAAAGTAAGGCTGTTTATTAGTATTTTGCACAGCTTCGACTTCATAATTGTCATAATAATTGTCGTTATATTCATGGTCATTGTAATTGTTTTCATTATAAATTTCCTGTACTCGATACCTGTTTCGGTCGTAGCCTGGTCTTGAGTAATTATACTCTTCTTGATCTGACCGACTTGGTGCTTTAGCTTTTTTGCTGTTGTCAAGCATCCTGAACTTCGATCTTAGTGTTGTAAGATCTCTTATCTCTACTGCTCGGAGTGGCTCTTTGTACTCTCTTTTGGCATTTTGTTTAATTCTATTAGTTAACCGCATTTCACTCTCTAGTTCTAGTTTCCGATTTCTTCTAGTTTCTGATTTAACGCTGTCATGGCTTGTATATATTCCCGCCAAGTTTCTCCCATTTTTTGTTTTCTATTGAGTAGCTCTGTTATTTTGAAATCTTCTTCAAGAGCTTCAGCGTACTCATTTATCAGAACTGAACTAAATGTTCTCCAGGTCGTGGTATTTTTGTCATTTGACCTGAAATATGAGAAATACCATCTCTTTACTGTGGGGTCTAGAAGTTGGTGGAAATTTGCTATCAGAATTTTTTCAGATATATTTTGGTCAATTCTCTGATTATCTACGTCCTTGACGAAGTTCTCTACTTCGTCCCCGTTAAAGAAAAGTCCGAATCTTTTCTTAAGATCAAGCTCTCTGGTATATCTTGGTTCTCCATGGTAATAATCATGTCTTTCTCTTTGTTGTTGTTGATGTTGATTATTTGGTATGCGCTCGGTAAATCTGTTTGATGGAGTCGGGTCTCGTGCTCTAGTGCTTGAGCGGACATATCTTGACTGTTCTCTTTCAACGGAACTCTCTGGGGTTGTAGAACGAGAACTTCCGCTATCAGAGCTTACTGCTTCTTTCTGTCTTGATTGACGTTGAGTAACGAGAGGCTCTATTTTTTTGTCCAATTTTTCTATCATTGCTAGTAAGCTAGACATTGCGTTCTTATCTTCTTTTTCAATTTTATTTACTGTTTCCCTGGTTGATTCTGCTGTGCGGGGAATCTTAAATTTTTTCCGGTATCGCTGGTTTTGTCTTTAGTTGATTTTGAGGGTATATTTGGTTCTTTGTTGTCGTATCCAGGCTTATGGTGCATTTTTATTTCCTCTATTCCTAGATTTTCTATTTCTAATATATTCTTTCGGCTTCTGCTTCTGCTTTCTAATGTATTCTTTCGGAAACTGCTTTTTGAGAATGCTGTTGCTCTTTGTTCTATCTCTGCCTGATCTCTGTATGCCCATTTTTCTCTGAATCTTCTTAAATCTTCTAGGTCTTTATAAGTCGTCCATTCTGCATCTGCTGGTGTCTCGCGACCGCTTATCGTCTTTTTAACTGCTCCTGTTTTCTTCCTTTCATCACCATCTTCGGTTTTCGAAATCGCAAGTTCTCTAAAAGAACTTGTGAGCTCTTCATTGTCATCTATTCTGGCTTCTTCTCGTGCAGGTATTTCAATCATCTGCTGTTCTTTTCCTATCATTTTATTTAGTTCGACTAATATTATTTCAGACATTCCTTTTATTTCCGTTATTATATTTGATATCTTTTGATTTTCATTTTCATTTTCTGTGACTATTTCCATAAGTCGGTATTTATGGTGTGTTAGCCTGCTTGAGAAAGGTAATAAGGTTGTGACGCTTGGTACTGACAGTGCTGTTTTTGCCTGTTCTACAACTTTCCTTGCTGCCATTATTATTTTTTTGATATCATTATCAGAGAGAGAAAGGTGGTTTTTCGTCAAAAACCTTGCTCCCGGATTTTTGGTCTCGCGCGCTAAACACTCTTTTAATTCTTTGAATGAATCAAGGTCTGAAAAGGGAATGTGATTTCTATTATATTCGTATTCTAATTCACTAATTTCTAAGTTTTCCGGCACCATATATAAGTTTTTATCTGTCATGCTTTATATTTTTTTATTTTCGTGTTCCTAACGAGAAATTTTGTAAATTTTCAAAAAGTAAAATCAAAATAGCTTATAATTAGTTTAATAATAAACTGTTAGCTGTAAGTTGAATAAAATAAAGATAAAATAAAATGTGAAATAAAATATAACTAAAATATATATGTTTCTTAATAAATTTAAAAAACTTTCAAGAATATTATGTTATAAATCTTTGATTGTTTTGTTATTTGTGTTTTTTTTTTTTTTTTCCTTTTGGTTAACAGAAATGCTTGATGTAAAGTAAATTTAAAAATTAATAGATAGTAAAACAATTAGAGAAGGAAAAAAAACTTCGTAAGCTCTATTTTTAGTAAAAGGTGATGATAAAATGGTATGAAACTCAGCCTCATAGTCTATGTTTTCGGGCAAAATTACCGCGTTCATGTCAGACACCGAATTGCTTCGGCGTCTGTCAGCACGGGGTAATTCCCTAAACGGTTGATCTGAAAAAGAAAATTTTTTTTATTTAATTAAAATTTGTTTTATAAATTATTTAAGGATTATTCCTCTTTTTTACCTTCTGCACTTCGTGCTGGCACCGCCGACCTGCTCCTCCGATTTCTCGCTGAAACTGAAAAAGAAAAAGAAATTAAAATTCTTCCTTAGAAAGTCCAAAATATCTTTCTTGCTGGATCCGTTCTTCTTGGCGCATTCTGCCACCGCCTGATCAATTAAATTAAACAACTGATCCATTTGATGATTTGTGTTCCGCTGCAGATTGTAGAATTAACAATTTAAATTAAATTTTTTTTTTAAATTTTTTAGGCCTTTTTTTCTCAGTTTTAAATTTTGGATTTTCTTTTTATTTTATTTTTAAAGTTTTTCTCTTTTTCTCAGTTTCAAATTTTGGATTTTCTTTTTATTTTATTTTTAAAGTTTTTCTCTTTTTCGCAGCTTCAAATTTTGGATTTTCTTTTTATTTTATTTTTAAAGTTTTTCTCTTTTTCTCAGTTTCAAATTTTGGATTTTCTTTTTATTTTACAATTTTTTTTTCGTTTATTTTATTAAAAAATTTAAAAAAATTTAAACTAAAACAAAAATTAATTTGGCCTTTTTGGTGAGCAATAGATTAGAAAAAAAAAAAGCCACTTACAATCGCGGTTGATCCTGTAAGATCCAGACGAACCTCCTACGCCCTTCGTCTGGATGTATTTCCCCCTCGCCACCGATTCAATGATGATAAAATGTTATGAAACTCAGCCTCATAGTCTATGTTTTCGGGCAAAACTACCGCGTTCATGTCAGACACCGAAATACTTCGGCGTCTGTCAGCACGGGGTAATTCCCTAAACGGTTGATCTGAAAAAGAAAATTTTTTTTATTTAATTAAAATTTGTTTTATAAATTATTTAAGGATTATTCTTCTTTTTTACCTTCTGCACTTCGTGCTGGCCCCGCCGACCTGCTCCTCCGATTTCTCGCTGAAACTGAAAAAGAAAAAGAAATTAAAAAAAAAGGTCAATAGATTAGAAAAAAAAAAGCCACTTACAATCGGGGTTGATCCTGTAAGATCCAGACGAACCTCCTACGCCCTTCGTCTGGATGTATTTCCCCCTCGCCACCGATTCAATGATGTAATTATTTATATCTTTTTTATTCTTCTTTACATCCACGTTTTTCTTCCTTAGAAAGTCCAAAATATCTTTCTTGCTGGATCCGTTTTTTTTAACGCAGTCTCGTACCGCCTGATCAATTAGTCTATATAAATTTTCCATTTGATCTAAAAAGAAAAAAAAAATATGTGTGAGCCTCATCCTCATAAGCTTACGAAAAAAGTTTAACTTCTTTATTTACTTGCAAATATTTATTTTGCTACGGACTCTGACTGATTTACTTTTGTAAGTGGAAAAGGGGGCTAAATTTTTTCTTACGCAATTTGTGTGTTTAATCCTTTGGTTGAGATCCAGCAGGGATCCACTTCGCCGTGACGCAACTGAAAAAGAAAAAGAAATTAAAAAAAAAGGGCAATAGATTAGAAAAAAAAGCCACTTACAATCGGGGTTGATCCTGTAAGATCCAGACGAACCTCCTACGCCCTTCGTCTGGATATATTTTCTCTGCGCCACCGATTCTTTGATGTGATTGTTGATTTGTTGTTTTTTTTGTTTCACATCCACGTTTCTTTTTCTTAAATAATCCAAAATATCTTTCTTGCTGGATCCGTTCTTTTTCTCACACTCTAAGACCGCCTGATCAATTAATTGGAATAAATTTTCCATTTAATCTAAAAAGAAAAAAAAATATGTGTGAGCCTCATCCTCATAAGCTCACGAAAGAAGTTTAACTTCTTTACTTACTTGCAAATATTTATGTTGCTACGGACTCTGACTGATTTACTTTTGTAAGTGGGAAGAAGGGGCTAAATTTTTTCTTACGAAATTTGTGTGTTTAATCCTTTGGTTGAGATCCAGCAGGGATCCACTTCGCCGTGACGCAACTGAAAAAGAAGAAATTAAAAAAAAAGGGCAATAGATTAGAAAAAAAAGCCACTTACAATCGGGGTTGATCCTGTAAGATCCAGACGAACCTCGTTTGCCCTTGGTCTGGATATATTTTCTCTGCGCCACCGATTCAATGATGATAAAATGTTATGAAACTCAGCCTCATAGTCTATGTTTTCGGGCAAAATTACCGCGTTCATGTCAGACACCGAAATGCTTCGGCGTCTCTCAGCACGGGGTAATTCCCTAAACGGTTGATCTGAAAAAGAAAATTTTTTTTATTTAATTAAAATTTGTTTTATAAATTATTTAAGGATTATTCTTCTTTTTTACCTTCTGCACTTCGTGCTGGCCCCGCCGACCTGCTCCTCCGATTTCTCGCTGAAACTGAAAAAGAAAAAGAAATTAAAAAAAAGGGCAATAGATTAGAAAAAAAAGCCACTTACAATCGGGGTTGATCCTGTAAGATCCAGACGAACCTCCTACGCCCTTCGTCTGGATGTATTTCCCCCTCGCCACCGATTCAATGATGATAAAATGTTATGAAACTCATCCTCATAGTCTATGTTTTCGGGCATAATTACCGCGTTCATGTCAGACACCGAAATGCTTCGGCGTCTGTCAGCACGGGGTAATTCCCTAAACGGTTGATCTGAAAAAGAAAATTTTTTTTATTTAATTAAAATTTGTTTTATAAATTATTTAAGGATTATTCTTCTTTTTTACCTTCTGCACTTCGTGCTGGCCCCGCCGACCTGCTCCTCCGATTTCTCGCTGAAACTGAAAAAGAAAAAGAAATTAAAAAAAAGGGCAATAGATTAGAAAAAAAAAAGCCACTTACAATCGGGGTTGATCCTGTAAGATCCAGACGAACCTCCTACGCCCTTCGTCTGGATGTATTTCCCCCTCGCCACCGATTCAATGATGTAATTATTTATATCTTTTTTATTCTTCTTTACATCCACGTTTTTCTTCCTTAGAAAGTCCAAAATATCTTTCTTGCTGGATCCGTTTTTTTTAACGCAGTCTCGTACCGCCTGATCAATTAGTCTATATAAATTTTCCATTTGATCTAAAAAGAAAAAAAAAAATATGTGTGAGCCTCATCCTCATAAGCTTACGAAAAAAGTTTAACTTCTTTATTTACTTGCAAATATTTATTTTGCTACGGACTCTGACTGATTTACTTTTGTAAGTGGAAGAGGGGGCTAAATTTTTTCTTACGCAATTTGTGTGTTTAATCCTTTGGTTGAGATCCAGCAGGGTTCCACTTCGCCGTGACGCAACTGAAAAAGAAAAAGAAATTAAAAAAAAGGGCAATAGATTAGAAAAAAAAAGCCACTTACAATCGGGGTTGATCCTGTAAGATCCAGACGAACCTCCTACGCCCTTCGTCTGGATATATTTTCTCTGCGCCACCAATTCTTTGATGTGATTGTTGATTTGTTGTTTTTTTTGTTTCACATCCACGTTTCTTTTTTTAAATAATCCAAAATATCTTTCTTGCTGGATCCGTTCTTTTTCTTACACTCTAAGACCGCCTGATCAATTAATTGGAATAAATTTTCCATTTAATCTAAAAAGAAAAAAAAATATGTGTGAGCCTCATCCTCATAAGCTCACGAAAGAAGTTTAACTTCTTTATTTACTTGCAAATATTTATGTTGCTACGGACTCTGACTGATTTACTTTTGTAAGTGGGAAGAAGGGGCTAAATTTTTTCTTACGAAATTTGTGTGTTTAATCCTTTGGTTGAGATCCAGCAGGGATCTACTTCGCCGTGACGCAACTGAAAAAGAAGAAATTAAAAAAAAAGGGCAATAGATTAGAAAAAAAAGCCACTTACAATCGGGGTTGATCCTGTAAGATCCAGACGAACCTCCTTTGCCCTTGGTCTGGATATATTTTCTCTGCGCCACCGATTCAATGATGATAAAATGTTATGAAACTCAGCCTCATAGTCTATGTTTTCGGGCAAAATTACCGCGTTCATGTCAGACACCGAAATGCTTCGGCGTCTGTCAGCACGGGGTAATTCCCTAAACGGTTGATCTGAAAAAGAAATTTTTTTTATTTAATTAAAATTTGATTTATAAATTATTTAAGGATTATTCTTCTTTTTTACCTTCTGCACTTCGTGCTGGCCCCGCCGACCTGCTCCTCCGATTTCTCGCTGAAACTGAAAAAGAAGAAGAAATTAAAAAAAAAGGGCAATAGATTAGGAAAAAAAAAGCCACTTACAATGGGAGTTGATCCTGTAAGATCCAGACGAACCTCCTACGCCCTTTGTCTGAACGTGCTTCCCCCTCTCCACCGATTCAATGATGTATTTGTTAATATATTTTTTATTTTTCTTCACATCCACGTTTTTCTTCCTCAGAAAGTCCAAAATATCCTTCTTACTGGATCCGTTCTTCTTGGCGCATTCTCGTACCGCCTGATCAACTATTATATATAAATTTTCCATTTGATCTAAAAAGAAAAAATAAAATATGTGTGAGCCTCATCCTCATAAGCTCACGAAAGAAGTTTAACTTCTTTATTTGCTTGCAAATATTTATTTTGGTACGGACTCTGACTGTGATTTACTTTTGTAAGTGGAAGAGGGGGCTAAATTTTTTCTTACGAAATTTGTGTGTTTAATCCTTTGGTTGAGATCCAGCAGGGATCCACTTCGCCGTGACGCAACTGAAAAAGAAAAAGAAATTAAAAAAAAAGGGCAATAGATTAGAAAAAAAAAAAGCCACTTACAATCGGAGTTGATCCTGTAAGATCCAGATGAACCTCCTACGCCCTTTGTCTGAACGTGCTTCCCCCTCTCCACCGATTCAATGATGTATTTGTTAATATATTTTTTATTTTTCTTCACATCCACGTTTTTCTTCCTCAGAAAGTCCAAAATATCCTTCTTACTGGATCCGTTCTTCTTGGCGCATTCTCGTACCGCCTGATCAACTATTATATATAAATTTTCCATTTGATCTAAAAAGAAAAAATAAAATATGTGTGAGCCTCATCCTCATAAGCTCACGAAAGAAGTTTAACTTCTTTATTTGCTGGCAAATATTTATTTTGGTACGGACTCTGACTGTGATTTACTTTTGTAAGTGGAAGAGGGGGCTAAATTTTTTCTTACGCAATTTGTGTGTTTAATCCTTTGGTTGAGATCCAGCAGGGATCCACTTCGCCGTGACGCAACTGAAAAAGAAAAAGAAATTAAAAAAAAAGGGCAATAGATTAGAAAAAAAAAGCCACTTACAATCGGGGTTGATCCTGTAAGATCCAGACGAATCTCCTACGCCCTTCGTCTGGATGTATTTCACCCTCGCCACCGATTCAATTATGATAAAATGTTATGAAACTCAGCCTCATAGTCTATGTTTTCGGGCAAAATTACCGCGTTCATGTCAGACACCGAAATGCTTCGGCGTCTGTCAGCACGGGGTAATTCCCTAAACGGTTGATCTGAAAAAGAAAATTTTTTTTATTTAATTAAAATTTGTTTTATAAATTATTTAAGGATTATTCTTCTTTTTTACCTTCTGCAGTTCGTGCTGGCCCCGCCGACCTGCTCCTCCGATTTCTCGCTGAAACTGAAAAAGCCATAGGATAGGATAGTTTATAAACAGAAAATTTTTGTTTTATTTCGCATGTTCACCCCAGCATGTACAGTGTAGCCCATGACTACATTTTCTACTGAACTCACACTGCAAGGTGAAAAGACGAAACGCCACTACACTTGTGGAACAAGTACTGACAATCAAAATCGCAGCATGTACAGTGTAGACTGTGCCTACATTTTAAACTGCACTCACACTGTACGATGTTGATCTTCTTTTATGAAGAAAAAGATTGTTACAGTTATCCTAAAACTATTTCCCAGCATGTACAGTGTAGCCCGTGACTACATTTTATACTGCACTCACACTGCAAGAAAAGTTAAAGGAGAACTGTATTATGTTAGAATTAATAAAAAGTTTGATAGTTTAGAGCAGGGGTGTCCAACTCAAATTGAAGATGGGCCGTTTTGAAAATTTATTTTGTTTCGCGGGCCAAAAGTAAAAAAAAATTTCTTTAGACAAATTAAAATATATTTATTATTAAAATTAGTCGGTTCATATTAATAAAGTAAATCATAAATTTATACATTGAAAAAAAAAATTAATAAATTAATAAAAATAATATGAAATAAGAATACAAATAATGTTGCATTTTGATCATCTTTTTTTTCTGATAATCTTGTCAGTGATGATGATGATGATGATCATCTTGATCGCGATCTTAAATTAATTTTTTTTAGAGAAATTAAACTACTGGCAACATACATTTAATCTGATTTCTTAACAATAATTTGTTTTCCTATAATTGTCACCCGAGATTTGTGTGGAACGAATTAAGCATGTTAAGCAGATGTTGCCTGTGAAATTATAAATTTAATACTTACAACTTTTAATATTTAATGAGATATCTGGCATTCATTTTGTTTACATAATTTATCAATATCTGCCGATATTTTTGATGTCGAAATTCTTAAAATGCGACTTAGATGTTCATCAGTTAGTGATGTTCTTTTTTTCGATTTAACATTTTTCATCCTGGAAAAGAATTGTTCGCAAGTATATGTACTGCCAAATAATGCGATTTGTTGATGTGCTAGTTTTGATAAATTCGGATACGTCTCCATTTTTATATATTTTTGGTAAAATGTCAAAAGATCATTTTCTACATATGCTGTCTTCAGTGAATTGTTGCTTTGGACATCGATCAATTCAAGTTGGAACTTAGCATCAGTAGTATTTACATCAATGGCAAACGGGTTAGCAAATATTGCCATAACTGGTTCATGATTTTAAAATCTAAAAATCTTTCATCAAATTCATTTTTTAAATTGTCAAGTAATGATGCATATTTGGAATAATTTATTGTAGCTGCGTCTATGGTCGATAATGTTGTTAAATGAACTATATTTTTAGTACGCATCTGTGTCTGCAGCAAATCTATTTTTTTAGTAAATGCTTGAATATTTTCAAATTGTTGATTCGCAAGCAAATCTTTTCCTTGTAGCTTTAAATTCATGTCCGAAAGATATTTGGTAATATCAACCAAAAATGCCAGATCATTTATCCACTGAATATCTTCAAAGTAAGATACATCCTTTCCTTTACTTGCCATGAAGGTTTCTATTTCTTTGCGAAGAGACCAGAATCGAGTTAAAGTCGCCGATCTGCTGAGCCAACGAACGTGGCTGAAATAAATAATGTCATCATGATCTGATCCTACCTCAGAAAGAAAAGCTTGAAATTGTCTGTGATTTAGTCCTTTTGATCTTATAAAATTGACAGTAGACACAACGTTTTTCATTACGTTTTCCATTTTTAAGATTTTTGCACATAGTTGTCCTTGGTGTATTATGCAATGGTGCTTTCGTATTTCATGTTTGATACAATTGCTCATTAAGGTCACAAAACCATTTTGGTTTCCAATCATCGATGGAGCTCCATCGGTAGTTAAGCCACAAATATTTTCGTCTTGAAGATTAAAAATTTTCATAGTTTTTCTTACCTCACCGAAAATGTCACGTCCAGTAGTGGTACCTTTCATTGGACAAAGTTCAAGTAGTTCTTCCACTATTGTATATTGGTTCGTTACTCCTCTAATAAATATTGCTAACTGAGCTGTGTCAGAAATATCGGTGCTCTCATCTAAAGCCAAACTATAAATATAAATATTTACGCTCATCACTGATTGACTGGCTGACTGGCTGATCCATTAACGCAATTTTTTTTTTTTTTATTGTTATTTTTTCTATGCGCCAGTGATGCCAGAATTCAAGATTTTTTTGATTTTCAAAAATTTTTGCCCAACTTTTGAGCAAAAATCTTAATTTAATTCTTTTCTAATTACACAAGTTTATTATTTTCATTTAGGTTTAAAATCAAATATGTATGCAAAATGTAACTGAAAATGTAACTAAAACCTGTAAAATTTTTCTAATTTATAAGCCCAAGAAGGGATTATGTGTTAATTTGTTTTTTTTTAATAAAAAAAAAAAAAAAAAACAAATTCTTTATTTGGAAACTAGGAATCAAAGTTTTGAAAATTGTCCAGATTTTTTTTTTTCAAAAAATCTTGATTTCAAGATTTTTTTTTTTTTTTCTGACATAACTTTGCTCCTGAAAAATAAATTTGTAATATGGTAACATGGCAATACGATAACATGAAAATACGGTAACATGGTGGTGTGGTTATATGATGCATCACATGCATCACATCATCCACATATGCTACACAAAAATTACACACACATTAAATGCACACACTTAAATTTGAAGTTGAAATTTTTTTTGAATTTGTTTTCTTATAATTATTATTATTTTATTATAATAAAAATACATAAAATTAATTTATTGCTAGAAATTTAAATAAAAATTAAATAGCCAATTCATTATATCAGTTCAGTGGCATTTATCATTATCAGTTGAGGTAATATTCTATGTATTTTTTTTTTAAAGCTTATGTCCTGAATATAAACTTTCTTAAATTTTCAGTCCGTTGAGGGACTCGAAAGTTGTGAGTTTTATGTGAAAAAAATTATATTTTTTTTCAAAATTTCATTTTCCCATTTTTCTTACCCCACTGTAGGAATCGGGATTTTTGTTTCAAAGCCCATATAGTTAAAGTAGGAAAATAAGAGTTTCAGCTCGATTTCTGCAGGGGTTCAGACAAATTAATGAATAATTTCTATTATTAAAAAACATTTTAAATTTATTAAATTTTTCAAAAATTCCTAAGAAAAAAAAAAGCAACTGTCGGCTAATTTTGAGTGTTCTGAAAAGAAATAAAAATTTATTGAAGTTAATACTTCTTAGAGGGTAAACATTTTTTTTCGGAGACTCATTCGAGTTCGAAACGAAATGCGTTTTTGACGTTTCAAAACTCTAAAATAAAAAAGTCCACTCAATAATAATTTTTGTCATTTATAAAAACAAAATAATTTGGCGCGATAAATTTAAATTCAAATTATTTTTTAAAAATCTTTGGTTTTTCAAATTATTTAAAATTAAAAAAAATTTTTTTTCATAATAGGTAGCTCTGATGAAATAAAGAATATCTGACCAAAATTTTTGGGTAGGGAGCTGCGGTTAGGGTCTTCCCGGCTCAAAATTTAGAAAAAATTTTTTTTTTCAAAATAGGTAGCTTCGGTGAAATAAAGATTACCTGACCAAAAATTTTGGATAGGGAGCTACGATTAGGGTCGTCGCGGCTCAAAATTTACAAAAAATTTTTTTTTTCAAAATAGGTGGCTTCGGTGAAATAAAGATTACCTGACCAAAAATTTTGGCTGCGGTTAGGTCGTCCCGGCTTAAAATTTACAAAAAACACGAAGCAGTCATAAAAACTGCCGAAAGAAGTTAATACTTAAAAGCTTTACTGTAAAATAACAGTGGCTACAAATAATCAACTTTATGTGGCTTTGTCACGCTCAAGAATGGCAAGTCAAGTGAAGGTACACATTGTATCAAATCCACAGCAGGGAAGATTATTGAATGACCATCGGCAATTCACGCGTAATATAGTTTATGAAGAGGTTATGAATTAAAAACAATTAGCATGAGTGTTCAACGGGCGCCTTAGGCGGCTTACAATCGACTAGTAAAATATATATTCTTTCAGTTTTTCGATTAATGTAATTTTGATGTTATCTGCCATATCATCAATTCTTCTACCTACTGTTTGATGTGATAAACTAATATTTTGCATCAAAGATTTTTTCTCTGGACATATATTGGATGCAAATATATTTAGACAATTTTTTACAAATTCTCCATCAGTAAAGGGTTTTCCTCTTTTTGCTATTTCTTCGGATATTAAAAAACTTATTTTTGTAACAGTTTCAGAATTCTCTTTTGGAATTCTAAATAAAGATTGTTGTCCAGACATATTTCTTTTTAAAGAATTTATGTAATCTATTCTTATTTGATCTTTCATGTGGTCATATTTGGCTGAATGCTTTGTATTGTAATGTCTCTTGACATTGTATTCTTTGCACACAGCAATTTTTTCGTGGCATATCAAGCTCAGAATCTTTGAATTATGCTCAATTACAAAAAAATCTGTAGTCCAATTATTTTTGAATACACGACCTTCTGCATCAAGTTTACGTTTTTTATTTTGTAACATAGCTAATGTACTATAAAATTATTTAAAGAAGTGCTTAAATTATTTTTAGATATTTTGAATCCACAATTCTTGGATTAAATAACTTAACTTTTCGCAACAAGAAAATAAAATAAACTAACCCGCACAACCTATTATTTTTTCGTTTCATAATTTTCTATTTCGTAAGAAAATAACGGAATTTTTTTTCCATATTTTGGCCTACTATGTAGTAATGTAGTTATGTGAAAAAGTGAAAATAGTATTTTACATATAATATACGTAGTTACAAAATTTTGAATTTAAAATAAAAAAATTTGTATTTTACGAGTAAATATAAAATCTTGAATTTTAAGTAGAAAATTTCCATTATAATAAATTAAAAATTTTTTGTAATTATAAGTAGTTTTTTTTTTTACATATTACAAAAATATTTCTACTAGCGAAGCATTTTGAAGTCAAACCAAAGCGAACGAGCCGAATTAAAAGACTCCGCGGGCCGGATGCTGGCCCGCGGGCCGTTGGATGGACAGCACTGGTTTAGAGTAAAGATAATAAATATTTTCAGAAAAATTTCACCTCAGCATGTTCAGTGTAGACTGTGCCTACTTTTCTACTGCACTCACACTGTAAGGTGAGAAGTTTCTTCAAATATTGTAAGGAAAATATTTTTATAGAGCTAATATTTTGACTTGGGGTTTCTAAAATATGTAGTGTAAAAATTACTAAAATTACGAAATTACTAAAATTTTTTCTCTTTTTTTTTTTTAAACTTAGTTTAAAAAAAATCATTGTGTAAGGTCTTCACCGTACAAGTTTTCAAAGAGCAGAGACTTGAAAGTCTTGCTACTCTTTGTTAGGGTAGGACTCATAATCTTACCACGTTGGGCGCCATTTGTTACGGATTTATTAGGAGAGTTAATTGGATTAGATAACAAACTTCTAGTATTGGGTACCATCCATTTGTTAGGTAACGAAATTAGGGTTGTGTAAATAGAATTACAATATTTAGTTCAAAAAAAAAGAACCACCGAGATCTTAACATAGAAGTTTATGCCAAGTGAAATTTGCTATAGTAAAGATTAATAAAATAACTTTACCAGCTAAAATATATCTGGTGCCGAGTCTACTGTCTAAGACATCCTGTTCACAGGCCGGGTCTAAGCTCGTCGTTGGGTGGGTACGCGACAGTGAACACCAGAGTGTCCATAACAAAATTTTAGAATGTCATGTTTGGAAGAAGGTAAAATTGAGATAGAAAAAGAAAGATATTTCAAGAAACCCCGACCAAGCCTAAAAAAAAATTAAACCTAAATGACTACGACGTCATTCTTCAACTTGTGGCTATGGCCACCTATTGCTGAACCTTACATCAGCATTTCTTTTTTTTCCCGCTAGGACCTATGTAAGAGATTTAATGAAACATA
>CAXFZM010000018.1:0-18428 GCA_964007475.1 Hybos culiciformis
GTGAAGAACGGCCCACTATCGTCGGGCACCCAATGAGACAAATTCATTTGCTTGAACAATTCCACACAATCTTCGTCCACCAGTTTCTCTTTGCTCTCCACGAATCGTAGCATCATCATCAAGCAGTGTCGGTGTTTCCGTGCCAACTTCAACAAGCACCATCTTCCTTTCTCCACATAGAAAGGTCGATTTTCGGCTGTCCACTCCACCAATGAAATTTCACCGATGCGTGCCACAATCTCCTGTAGAATTCCACCACCATTGGTCACTGTTTCATCACGTGATATGCCGATTTGATAGAGAAATTCCAACAAACCATGCGCTTCGTCTTTGGAGAACGAACACAACTTCTCGTGGAACACGAATCTCCACTGAGCTTGATGCTTGTGAAACTTTTCACGCCAGAAACTGGTGCTCATGTAACAGCATAGTGAGTTCAGTGATTCAAGACCATTCAAACTGTTCGAACTGGAATGAAGTTCAGCATTTCTGGCCACACCCATGCCTCCACCGCCACTGTGCACCACCCAGAGGACATGCCATAACATTGATTCGGTGATTCCTTCGAACTTAAACTTGGCCAACAATGGCCACACTCCTCTTCGGTTGGTCTCCAGCAATGCTTGCACTGATCTGAGCATAAAGTGATCATACTCCACTTGTAATCGACTCAACATGGCCTGGTCGTGATTGTCGAACTTCTCTCGACACCATGTCCAATCTTTGGCCACTGATCGAACCACCGACTTGATCATGGATGCCAAATAGAGTGTCAATTCACGATGTCGTAGGCAATTGAAATTGGACAACGCTTGCTTGAAAATGCGAATGAGATGAGTGGAGAATGAGAACATCTTGATCATGCCCACCTCCACCGAAGTGACAGGCGCATTCTCTTCGCCATCACCATTTTCGTCACTGTCGGTGTCATATCGATGATGAAGTAAAACAAAGTCCATGATGTCCACGAATGGAACTCGTTGCAGATAGTTTAGAATGTCGTACTCGGTGAGTTGAGAAGTGGACATGTCTAGTGTCTCGTCTTCATACTCCACGTCCACCAACAACCACTCGTTTTTGCTACCTCTTCTTTTCTTCTCATCATTTGACTTGTTCTTTTTATCACTTGTTCCATCCATAACGTATCGATCACGTTCGGCAATGGGCGACAAGACAGTGGAAAGAAGTGTGCATTCAAAATCGATCCACTCCTTGGCTTCATCTTGTGTTGGGCAGTAGGTTGGTGATTGACATTCGATCAGATATGGCACTAATTCATCACTGCATCCACCTGGACAACGAAGACATTCGTTGAGTAGAAATAAACGATCGCTGAATGTAGCCAGACGTAATAGAAACTTGGACAATATCAATAATGATTGGTAGCACTGGTCTCGTAATGGTCCATCATTCTGTTTCGACTTAGGTGATTGTTTTCGGTAGTAAACGAATAGTGAATGAATCCATTGCATGAGTGTTTGCTTATTCATAGATAGCTCTTCATCCATCTCTCCATCCGGCCCGATGAGAGATTGCATTCGTTTGACCACTTCACACAAATGGTAGATGTTCAATTCGAATGTGAATTGTAATTGTTCATACTGAAATCGATTAGGCACATGATCGTTGTTGATCAATTCTCGTAGTACTCGGAATCGACTAGCCAATTCGTCAGCAATGGTCTGATCATAGATGTACTCGTCATACGTCACTGATGTCTCCAGCATTACACCATCATCACAACGACCCGATTGCTTGATACTCTTCTCCACATGATGCCAGCATTCCAATGTGCCCATTGCATTTGTCAATCGATCACTGGTGTGAAGTGATCGATTCAATGAACGTTCCAGTTTCTCAATCAATTCGTACTCGGATCGATGAATCACTGGTGGATATTTCTATACATAATGGTTAAAATCAATTTTTAGAACAAGTCTAATTGAATTACAAAAACAACAACAATACCTCCAAAAAATGTCGAATAAATGCTTCATTGTGTTCCAACAATGGATTGGAGTAGAAGTTCAGTAATTGTCGTTCGTCGAATGGACGAATGGTTCTCAACTTCTCGATAGATTTCATACTTTCATTACTTGCCAATGAATCGTTGCTCGAGCAAGTGGACACCCGACGAGCCAATCTCGTTTGTTGTTCCATTGTTGGGTGTCGACAAGAATGGACTGAGTAATTGAGTTACCAACCAAACCCAGTGTTGATTAGAATAAAAGTACGACGTAGAGAGAGGTGTACACTGATTGTTGCTACTTCCTCTTGTCTTCATCTCACATCACGTACTGAACAACAACACACGTCTGTTCTCACTCGAGTGCGCGCCACTTCTCTCTCTTTTTTCGCTCGCATTTCTCATTTCACTGTCCCATTGCCACACACAGCACATGAATCAATCACGAGTTTACTGTTCAAAGCACAAACAAACTAGCTGACTATTTCCACCTACGCGTTTTTGATACGCGACTATTTACACTCTGTGACAAGTGATCCCACCAATACACGTTGTGAGCTGTCCATAGGCGTGTGTGAACGTATGATCGAACACTGACAGTGTCTGGAAAAAGAGCGCCAAAAACTAGCAAGCTCTTGAAAAAGGCGCACAAAGTTGTACTATTCTGGCTGGTTTTGGTAGTGTTGGTGATGGTGGTGACGAAGTGCTGTCGCCACAATCGTGTGCGTTTGTGCATTGTGTGCTCGCACTCATACTCTCCAGTCTATCCAACACAAGTGAGTGTATGTATTTATATGTGTGTGTGCGCTCGTACATGGACAAGCAAGTGAATTCCTGCGAATAACCCAACATACAATTTGTCAATTCATTTGGATACTCTTTCATTGATCATCACTACAACCAACCAATCCAATTGTGACCAGATTAAACGCGACAATCAATTGAACTCATCACCAACATTGTACGAAAGATCGGAAGCGTGGAAGAATCGAATCGGATTTGATAAGAGCGATTGTCTCGAGAACGAGTGTCACTGACCGTCTCCCTCTCCCTCTCTATCATTTATCAGCCACCATCTCGTCACCAACCTCGACTTTATCTCCTTGTTCAAGGTAAGTGTGCCGTATTCTTCTCACCACTCACTGTTGCGTGTATGTGCAAGTGAGCGAGTAAGTCGAATGAATTACCCGCAAACCGGCGCCAAAAGAGTGCGAGAGGTGAGTGGAAGAAGGAGGACAAGTTGACGGTTGTGTGAGTGGATGATCCTGTTGTGGTTGTAGTGTTCCTCTACTTTCTCTCCATCACTTGCATCATCATCACCACCACCACCACCACCACCCCTGATGATCTGGTTGTGTGCAAACAGGCAGTGAATATGTGGTGCATCTCCTATCCTACTCTTCCAACTTCTTTCTGACTCTCTCTCACCTCACCATATATCCTTTTTGTTCTATCCCACTTTGCTTCTCTCTATTATCAACTTCTCTTTACTTGTTTTCTTTCTTTCTCTCTTTATCATCACTCATTGACTATTTGCCTACATTTCTTTCGTTACTCGAAACAAGTAAATGACGCGATGCTTCATCTCTCTCTTTCACTATCCCTATTTGATTCTCTCATGCTCTTGTTGTAGTTGTTGTTGTTGTTTTTTGTTTTGATTTGTTCTCTTCGAATTTGTTGATTTGTTTATTGTTTGGATGAAACTAGTGTGTACTACCATTTGGACATACGCGAGAGTAAACAAGAAGAGAAATCTTACCGCATGTAAACATAAACGACGTGTATGTGTTTCCTACATCCAATTACTCAAACACTAATTCATTATACCTAGTTACATTCATTCAATTAATCACACCTTCTTCCCCATCTCTCTCTAGGTTCTCTCATATTTCATTGATTGTCGCTAATTACTTGTACTTAATATTTGGTCATTGATAACTTGGGCTGACTAAATGGATTCGTGATGAATTAGTATTTATAAATCTACATCGTCGTTGTTCTACTCATCTTTGAATTCTACTCAATTGCAAGTTTCAACACAAACCAACCATGTCTGATTGAAGGAGGTGGAAACCACGAGTAACGGAATGAAGTAAGCGGTCACTTCCTCCACAGCCAAACGAGCATTCGGCGTCGTATTCGATTTCGTTACTTGTGAGGGTGGTTGGTGAATCGATTTCGTTCACCCACGTGTAGTTCGTTTCACTCACACGAAATTCGTTACAAATCAACTCCGAATCTCAATGGTGTGATCAAATGCGGTAACGAGCGGCGTGAACGTTCTAAGTTCGTTTTTTTTGTTCCTTCACTCTACACTCTCGTGCAACGCTCATTCATCTCACATTAGACTTAGTGCTCATTTCATTTCTCATCAACTTTTTCATCAACATCGCTTTTTGGCTCAACACTTTTTTATATACACCGTGAACGTGACCCACTCACCCACCTTGTTTGTGTGGCATTTGGCATTCTTCCGATGCGTCCACCTAATCGAAGTGGCATTAACCGCGTCATATGGAATCGTCTACATCTCACGCATCACACCACAAACACGCCAACAGCAGCAGCAACAACAACAGTCTTGTCAAGACAACCAGCGCATTCAATCCTCCTTCACTTCTAAATTGTTTGCCATCGTTTGCAAGTAATTCGAATAATTCGATTAATTCTACCAAGAATTCTACTTCATATGGCAACAAGGTAGTCCACTCGTTGGGTAATGTAAATAGCAACAATAACTATGGGGGCAACACACGCGTCAACAACAATGGGTCGAACAATGGAACGTTCAGAAATGCATCGAATATAAATGCGGGCAGTAGATCATTCTACTCATCCACAAGGGATGGTGGTGGCGGCGTCAGTGGGGGCACGTCGCTGCTGTTTGCGCACAAAGACAACGGCGAATCGCTCAGAGATACTCCCAACTTGGCATCCAAGCTCAAACCTCGTCGGCATCGTCCACTTCTAACCGCCAGTGTCACTGAACCAGAATTCTCTTCAACACTATTCACTCAACAACCAAATGGGGAAGTACCACGGGCAGTGAACAGTCAGTTGGCACTTCGATTCAGCGAATTGAACAGTAATGCAAGCAACGGAAACGGTGGTGGTGGAGCCGTGGAGAAATCGAAAGAAACGGTGGATGGCGAAGAACATCGTGAACTTCTATCGTGGCTTGGCTATGAACTCCAATCTCGTTCGATTGATCCAGTCATTTATGGGCCGTATCTGATTTCACTGCTCAACTACGGTAACGGCAGTGGCGGTTGTGCTAGCAGCGAGGAAGAATTGTTTTCGAATTCGAATAGTAGCACAAGCAGTCAGACGAGTGCGATCAGTCAGAGCAAGCAAATGTCACCACCAGAGTCACGCACTGGCTCGAAGTACTGTGACACACATCATCGATTCTATCCAACATTCGCCCGGTCCAAGTTGGGCACACGAAGCAAGGAGAACACACAACGGGCACCATCCACCACCAAGTGGATGCACAAGCGGTATTTGCAACAACAACAGGGTAGTGCAGGCAGTTCACCAACTGGGTCTATGCTCAGTTTGAATTCGGCCGCTGAAGAAGAGTTCTGTCCAGATTGTTTGAGTTCAAAGAACTACAGGAAGAGAGCGATGCTCGATGTTCTTAAATCAGCATCCGAAGAGGTTTGTTCACTTTCTTACTTTCTCAGTTGTTCTTGTTTACTAATTACGTTGGTTTTTTTCCATTGAATAGGAGCATTCACTGGAATCATTCGTGGAAGAGTTGTGCTCTCGTTTTGAACGATTCCAACTACAACAACCCACTTCTCGTTACCGAGGTGATGAATATGAGAATATCGAACAACAGCAGCAACAACAGCAACAGAATTATCCAACATTGAGTGTTGGTCATCGTTCATTTGATTCTCGTTCGGATGCGGACAACAAGCCTGCATCGCAATTGTATGGTCACAATCGACGAGCAATGATCACCGACATACACGAACGAATTGACGAAATGAATGGAGAAGCCACCAATGAGAAGTCGCCCACTGTTCGTACTATGGCCATGCAGTACTTTGCTGCATTCCCATCACTCTCATCCAATCCGCCTCCTACCACCACCGGCATCACCACCACCACCAGTACCGATGAGAAGAGTGACGAGCCAGTGCGTGGTGGGTGGAATGGTCATCGTTTACTGTCGAATGTCGCACGCCGATCTGGTAGTGCTCACTCATCTCGTGCTCATTTCCAACTGAATGGTAGTGGGACGCATGATCCAGTCAGTGCACTGAACAGCAACAACAGCAGCAGCAGTGCCAGTTCGAGTCGACCATTACTCGCTACCAAGTCGCGTATGGTTGCCATTCGAGCCAGTTACGTCACCGCACCGGACACCACTTCGCACACAAACGAATCGATGGTGACATTGAAACGGAAAGTGAATACTGTATCCAACACTGTTTCCAGCAGCAGTTCAACATCGTCGAAGAGTAGTGAGAACACTGTGAGAAGCATTGGCAGTGTACGAAGTACTACCACCACCACATCCAAACACACCACTCTACACGATCCAGAATTTGAACGAGAACACGAGAAGATATTCGACATTATGCCCACTTTCCTTGGTGGCAAAGGAGTGAAGGTCACACCGAAAGTGTTGCCGGTGTCTACTGTGTGCTCGACAGTCAGTACACCGACAACCACAACCACCACCACAATGGCATCGACGCACTCGTTGACATTGTCTACGTCGTCCACAAACAGTACCAGTACTCGTAGCTCGCACTATTCGTCGGCCAATTCAAGCGACAGTAGTTGGATAAGCGCAAAGAACTCAATCAAGCATAATAATGACAATGGCAGTACTGTGAAAAAACAACAACTTCAACAGCAACAACATCAGTCCACTGCGAATACAGTGGCTCGGGTGGGTCATTTGAAGAAGAGTAGTGTACGCGACGACGAAGATGTGTACGAAAAGAGTTTGTTCGGTCTACTGCCCAGTTTCATGCGAGCTCAATTCAATAAATCGAATGAAGTGACGGAAAAGAAGAAGAAGAAAGATGAAGGTAAGTGCGAATAGAAAGAGGAGAAGAGAAGGGGGGAAAGAGAGAGAGAGAGAGGGAGAGTGAATGAGATAGTGGAGGATTGTGTTCATTGACAAACAAACTAATGAACTGTCGTTCTCTCTCGCATTACTGTCTCGATTATAGAGTGTAAACAAGCAATCACGCATTCAGCATCCTCGTCGCCACCCCGATCTCTGTCGCAATCAGTGGATACAAACACTGTACTACCACCATCAACCACTACAACCACCACCACCACAACATCCTTCGTTTCGCAATCAAAACAACAACACCCTGAAGTGATGAATTCGACATTTCATTCAACTCAACCCACTCCTTTGTTTACTACATCGTCAGCACAAATGAGTTCTACAACATGGTCTACACCATCCACATCCCACCACCACCACCACCACGAACTTGGTGATGCACCATTGGACTCGTTCTTGGAATCCATTATACGATCACTGGATATCTACGAGAGTGGAGTGCATAATGCGAATGATTTCGCGACAAACATCTCATCCAATGCAACAAATTACACCGCTCCAGATCGATTGGATTTCATATCGTCATTCTGGAATGCAAACAGCACATTCAACTTTATGGACACCATCAGTGGTGCATTTCAACCACCATCACAGTGCGAACGATCCACAACGTTGGAGAATCACGAGCACACGAACAGTGCCTTCCTGGAACCAACACCGAATCGTGATCGAATCTGGAGTGAAATGCCCTCGTGCACCACCACCACCACTTCGTTGTTGGATGCTGGCCTTCAGTCTCCATTTCAACCGATACTCGACGACTCGCCACACACCACTGATTATGGAAGTCTAACCGAGCTTGATCAACTTCTACGTGATAGACAGTGGATGGAGAAGAGCAACGAGATCGGTGGTTCGTACAAGCACCGTTGCATCTCCACATCTAGAACCGAATTGGAAAGTTATTTGGATAATCGGAAATTGTTGTTAGCACAGTTGAAAGCGGAAATTGGTGCCAATCGAGATGCGGGAAGTGGAGCGGGTTGCGAGGGTTCGTTGATGTCCTCGGGTTTGTCATCATTGTTCTCGCTGCATTGCGACACGGATAGTGATGAATCCAGGTAAGTGTTCGATGGTGACGAGAAACTTCGTTCAATAATTTGATTTATTTTTGTTCAGTAGTTTTCCAATCAGTCACAACAAGTCGACTCCAGTGGAGGAAGCAAGCACTAATGACGTTGATCTCAATTCGCTTCCGTTCACTATGCGTCACAAATTACGAGAGATTGGATTCACTTATGGTGAGGTGGAAGCACCCGAAGTCATTCTATCCAAGTGCAGGTTCACTGGAAAACAGAATGACGATACCGACATGATCGACACGAGTATGATGAATGAAGTGTTGGACGGTAATGGTGGTGGTGGTGAGGAGTACTTGCCCACCGAGTACTACACCAGCGAGTACATGCCCTACTCTGATGGCCATCAAGACATGCACAACGACCAGGGTGATGCCGAGGATCAGTATGAAATGAACCAAGAGGAGTACGGCAAGTACTTGGAATTCATACAAGCCGAGCAGAAGGAGAGACAATTGCAAATGCAGCATGAACAAGAGCAAATGAACCGATTGAATAATGGTCACACAGTGTCCATGTTCGACATTCAATTCAAATCGGACAATCGAGCCATTGACACCACTATTCAGGGTAAGTTTGCATTCCCTCTCTATTCAAACTATTTTAACTTTTATTCTTTTTTTTCAATAGCCACTCGTGCCACTACCCAGCGACCGTGCTCATTCTACATGGAAGGACTGTGTGTCCGTGTTGATTGCAAATTCTCCCATGATCTCTCCTCCATCACGTGCAAGTACTGGATGGAAGGATTCTGCATGAAAGAACAAACGTGTCCTTTCCGTCACTCAATTGATCTAAAGTTTGTTTGTTTGTTTATTTGTTTCTCAATTCGTTTCCATTTACTGACTGTTTATTTTTGTTTTCTTTCATATCTCAAGCGACCCAAATCAAACTTTCTACCCGTCAACGAATCAAGACTTTATGGCCACCACCTCTTCTTTCAATCCGTCAGCTGCATCGTTCGATTTCAATATGGAAGAATCCGAGTTTCCAGCATTGATGCTGGACCAAGTGAAACAGCAACAGCATCAGCAGCAAGTGGTAAAAGTGAGCACTACCGACACTTCTCGTTCATCAGACATTTGTCGTTTCACAATGGCTCATTCTTTGAAACCATCTAAATCGAAGAATCGAATCAAACTCTCGGATTTGAACACATTGGATTGCCTTTCCACTACTAACGACAAGAAGCTTGCTGAAATAGCGCAATATCCCAAGTTGCCCGATGACGTGCGAGCAGCTGGTTCGAATGTGATGGATGGCAGTGATGAGTGGCCAAGTCTAGCTGGTAATGGCCGACCTAACAACATCCCGATGGCCAGTAACTCAACAGTGGCAAACAACATCAATACCACCGCCTCCACTACAACTCAATTCAAATCCTCATCGAAAGTGAATAATTTCCGCGATAAATTAGTGAAGAATACGAAGAACTCCAGTGCCACATCAGCACGTGGAATACGAAGCGATGACAAGAACGAGCCCAGTCTGTTTGCACTCAAAGGACTGTTCTAGCCACAAATACACGAGCATCAACCTATTCATCCTCTCCACCGTATGGCCCAACTAGTCAGTGGATGTGACCACTGAATGTCCCCCGTCGTCGTCGCCCCCTCTCCCACACATAGCCCGCACTTATTTGAACGTACAACCCCATATTGTTATAACCCGCGTTACTACAACGATATAAAGAATAAACCACGTATTGTGTTGCCCTCTACAATCCTTTTGGTATTGCCCAACAAAACAAATACTACGGTGCTCTGCTACTATTACATGTGAGATTCAGGATAAGTAATGAATTGAATGGGTTGATCGGGCAGTGAATGAATGAGCAATTCACGTTTCGATTTCAACCACTCTGCTCGTTTCTGGTACTCGGCACCAGAGTTGTGTTCACTATACCGTACCAAGAAACGTTGTGGCACTGGAAACGATTGTGGAGAGTGATAGGGAAACACCGAGCTGTTGTCTTCGAATTTCACTCGATAATGTCCGACGAAGGTGGTGGGAACATCGCTTAAAGTGCCCACGTACAATGCGGTGGTTTGTGGGTACAGGGCCAGCACGACATCACCCTCCTTGTACAGTGCTTCAGGATTGGTGACCGGATTGGCCCGGTACATGGGCAAGAAAACGACATCCTCTTGGAGGACCACATTCACCGAACCATTCTCGATGTCCTCCACCAAGTACAATCCATCATCCTCGTAGTGATTCAGTATTTGATACAACTCTCCGCAGTGCTCGGCTCTGTCGGTGGATTTACGTGGTACACGAACCATGATGACATCGCCACGCTTGCCACGGTGATCGGCAGTGGGAGGAATGCAACCGCACAGTGGTGGCACTGGTTCATTGTTGGATTCGGGAATGAAGAGCGGGATGGTGAATGCGAGTATCTCGTTCACTTCCATCAATTTGTACTTCTTCATGTTCGAACCCAGTTTACCGAATGGTCCCACATGTTTGCGTTCGATCTCGATCAAGTGATCGTGCACACAACCAAGCAAGTTCGCCTTGGCTATGTCCACTTCTTCTGTTTTGGCAATAGACTGATGGTAGGCTTGAATCAATTTTCTTCTCAAATCGGCGGCATATGCATCATCCTTCACACCACTTGCAGTAAAGTCAATCACATCATTTTTCACTTGTTGCAAATTCTCATCTAACATGAGTTTTTCATATTCTAGTTTCTTCAGTAGATTAAACGGTTTTTGGCAGAACGTTTTCTGAGTGGGTAGAAGAGCTTGCTCGAACACTTGATCGATGTCTGGAAGATCGCCATTGGTGATGGAAAGCAAGTGTTTCGGTTCGGGACCTTTCAATGTTGATAACTTTTTCGTTCTCGAGTTCGATACGGCAGATGTCACTTTGTTGTCTTCTTCTTCTTTTGATGCTTCTTTCGAAGGCGAGGATTTGAGCGGTGAAGTTTTTGAAGATTTTTTTGAACAGTCTTCTGAAGGATTTTTCCGTTTTGTTTTTGGTGATTGTGAACACAATTGTGAAGTGGATGGTGTTGCTAATGCTGAAGTAGAGGAGGATGTTGATTGAAAGGTGCACGGCTTGCGCGCAGGTGATGAATTGCTTGATTGAGAAGAAGGCACAGACGATGCACACCCAGAATCACCTGATGAAGACTTGACTCCAGCCACCGAGTACTTGGGCGATTTCATTGTTCCGATTATTGATGACAATTGAAATGAATTCGATTACTTCCAAACCAAGAACTGCCACCGGATTAGAATTGGATGAAAACAATTCCACTACTTCCATTCGAGTGGTGCTCGCTGTGAGCGGCTATTTCCACCGAAAAAGACGAAAAAGTTGTTGTCGGACATCACGTGTGTTGTGCGTGATGATGCGATTGCGGGGTGATTGTCATGAATCGAGTGCTTTACAATCGGACTATTCGGGTATTGTGTGGTCACAAAACTCGGTCATTCTCTCGTCTACTGGAGAATGAAGGGGCAAGTGATGCCCGTCAGTACGAACTCGCTAGTGAACAAGAAGTGACACTGGACAATCTGCGTCGTCGGGACATTCACAACGACTTCCCACAACTCTTCGAACCTCACTTGGATGTGACCGAATTGAGTGAACGCTTGAAGAGTGTCGCCTCTCTTCTGCCCAACACTTACCACCCGAAGTGGCGAGCGACCACGAGTGACGATGTACAATTGGTGGAGTACGTGAATGGTGATCTGGTTATGCCGAGCAAAGCTAAACGAGCCGAGTCAGCATTGTTCGAGAACTCAATGACCAAGTTCAGTGACCTACGAATGGGCAGATTGGGCAACGTGGGTGGGAAACGGTCATACACCCTCCAAGGCAAAGTGTCTTACGTGGCCAGAGCACTGGCCAGATGGACTATGGACGTGCTGGTCGGTAAGTTCGGTCTTCATTCTCGACGTCACTTTCTGTTCTAACCGACTTGTGGGTGTTGTTCACTAGCCGAGTACCAATTCATTCCGGTGGTCACTCCTACACTCATTCAACCGGACTTGATACGAGCTTGTGGATTCGAGCCACATGGCGAACGGAATCAAGTGTACTCGTTGACGGACACCAGATATCCAACGTGTTTGACGGGTACGGCCGAAATGCCGTTGGCGTGTTTGCATTTGGGCGAGACACTATCGATGGACTCACTACCACGACGGTACTGCTCATTGTCCCGGTGTTATCGTGCAGAGGCTAAATCAGCCAATGAAACAGGTGGCATGTACCGAGTGCACTACTTCGATAAAGTGGAGATGTTCGCATTCACTACTGATCACGATTCAGACCGACAATTGGATGAAATGGTGGCCATTCAGAAACGATTATTCGGTCAGCTGGGTTTGCAGTGTCGAGTGCTGGATATGCCACCGCACGAATTAGGAATGCCAGCGCATAGAAAATTCGATATCGAAGCTCGGATGCCTGGAAGAGGCACGGATTTCTGGGGTGAATTGTCGTCCGCTTCCAACTGTACCGACTACCAATCCAGACGATTGAACATCACCTACGATCAAGTGGTGTGCGACGATGGTGAGGAGGAAATTTTGGATGTGACCCGACACTGGGCACACACTGTCAATGGAACTGCGTGTGCTGTGCCCAGACTCATCATTGCCATTGTGGAACAAAGTGGTGGCGAGCAAGTGATGGTGCCCGATGTGCTACGTCCGTATCTACCATTCGATCGAATTCTATAAACAATTGTACAATTCTAGTGGATACATTTATTCAACAACAACATCAACACATTACAAACTGGGAGCTATATTGAAATCATTGAAATGCTTTTCATTGATGGTTTGTTCGTCGAAGAACGTGCATTCACTGATTTTCGATTTCGGACTACCAACATTAGCCAACCAGTGACGCATTTGTTTTATGCATTCGTGTTCACCTTCGATATAACCAGTGACGTTTCCGTTCGATTCATTTCTCACGTAACCAGTCACATTCAATTCACGGGCTCTGGATTGGGTGTACTTGCGAAAGTGGACGCCCTGCACACGACCTTTGACTTGGAATGAAGCGGATTCCATTTGGATGCTGTTGTTTTGTACAAAAAAATAGTTTAATTTTCACGAGCTTGTTTGGTCCTTATATATGCGAACTTACTTGATTTGATTAGGACCAATTAATTGGGTTATGCATTTCTAACAGCTTTCGCATCATCAATATAAAAACGTTCCAAAACTTTGTAAAGCACTTGTGTGTAGGACAAAACAGTCCCTGGGTTCATTGCAGAGTTGTCTGCTTCACAACATGCAAACACATGGAAAGACGAGACATGCAGCGACACTGAAAGTAATAGCGGCCATTGTGAAAGAAGTAGCGCGCTTATAATTCAGTGCGCACAACACCAATTTCTGGCTTCTACAATGCCAGAACTCAGCTCATTTGCGCAGTACTTGCACCAAGTGACTCAACACGTGAATGAGCAATGGTTGAATGATGAGTGAGCGATTGACGCATGCGTTGTGTGAAAGGACAGCACAGTACCCGCCATTTTGTCCAGTGCTTTCACTTCACACTTCGCGCTTCTTCACAAACCAGTACATAACGGGATGAGCGCGAACCAGTTGTATAATGAATCACACTTCACTCACACACACAAGTGATATTGTCTTCAGTACTAAACTGACTCACACACCACCAATCGCTCATTGTTCAACCGCCATTCGTCGCGTCACTGCCTAACTTCACTCCTGCTTGTTCATTGTCTTCCACAATCTTATTTTGCATTCTTCATTCTTTCTCTCAACTGTGATCGTTCGTGCCATACTTTCCTCCATCACCAAATCTACAAGAACTCTGGCCATTCATGCCATACTTTCCAATGTTTTGCCGGTAGTTGGAATCATCGTTTGTGTGAATTCACGGAGCTGGGTAAGTTCAAATTCATTCTTCTTTCTATCGATTCGCGTTACGATCAACTTTTTGTTGTGACTTTATTGAGCTTTGAGTTGTACTGGGCTTTTGTGGCTTTATCAAGCCTGGGTTGAATCTATCCTCCGGGCCTTATCAATTCTTCTTGATTATATTTGGTTGTATTCTGTTGTTTTATTAAGCTTCTTTGCTCTAAACCATTCACCAATCAATTCACCCCCCTGTGGCACCACTGGCGCCACTCTGCGGCGAGGAGTTGGTAGCGCGAGTATTTAAGAAGAGCTTTTTTTTAGTGTGTGCAAGGACGAGCATGGTTTTGTTCATGATTTATTTTTATTTTTGTTTTCACTCTCTCTCCTATACGCACACCAAGTTGTTTGTGTTCTTTATCTTTTACTATTCTTGGCTTTTTACGTGATTCAATCAATACAATCACAATTGTTTACTATTCAACCTCCTTGTCTCGAAGTTCGGTACAATCTACTATTCAGTGATCAACATTCACTTCAATCCCGCTATCGTTCACCAAATCGCAGTGAACACCTTCTAGTGGCGAGTGTCTGTTTACTTAAACCGTCGTCTGACACCCCTCTCAACCGTCAAATCTATCGAACTGGTATTTGACCAATTTCATCCGACTACATTCGGTGTGGCTAGATGGCGTGAGTGTCGAGTGACAAGATTCAGTGAAGCAAACCTGCGTCTGCCCACCTCTGCCGCCACGTTGGTCGGGGAGAGTGTGGGATGAGGGGCATGCGAGCGCGCACACGCTCAAATTATAGAGAGCTGAGTTTGTGAGGAGAGAATGCGCGTTTGGCCGAGCACAACCCATACAATGCATACTAGACGCGACCATCCTCCTCCACTCTGACACTCACGCGAGTGCTCACACTGTCGATGCTGATGCTGCTGGCCATGGCGGTTGTGCCCAAATTTTATAATTGTGGACAATGATGGATTACTGGGAGGGATTTCTCCCTTGCTCGTCGTCGTCGTTCTTTTTTCTTTTCTTTCGTTCGTTCGTTTTCGTTCGTTCTTCCTTTTCGTGCATGTAAGAGTCTAGCGTGAGTGAGTGCGTTGCTTTTAATTCATTTTCGTTTCGTTCATTTTCGTTTCATGTTTGGCGAGAAATGAAAATAATGCCAGAAGAAAATGAAATGTAAGAGATAGAGGGAAATATAGAAAGAAAGAAAGATAGAGAGAGAGAGGAGAAGAATAAAGGAAATGGTTTGAGCATGGCCGAGTGGAGTGAAGTATGGAAGTGGTAGTGGATGCCGGGTCCGTGTTTGTGTTGTTTGTCGATGCCAGAAAATGGGTGCCTAGTGCCTGTGTGTGTGTGGCCCACTTGATGGATAGTGGAAGAGGGGTGTGCGAACACTGCCGAGTGGTATTAAAAGTCCATTAATTATGCCCACCATCACCCAAGTGGTCGGAGTACCTGGCCATTGGTCAGTGCACATGTTAGTGTGCCCCACTTCACCAATCGTTCAATCATCGTACTACCATCACCATCACCAACAACAACTAACCCCCCTCTCTTTACTTTGTTATCTAGCTTGTTGTTCGTTTGTCACTTGTTCATATTATTTGTTTGTACGCAAATCAGTGTTCCCCTAGGAACGATGTGTTTCTCACTCTCTCTTTACCCACCACTTGCAATCAGATGTGAATAATTACCAATGCGTTCTCCCATTCACTCCATTCACTTGTGTGTTTCACATTCACATTCATATTCACATTCATATTCTCATTCTCTCTTTCTCTCTCTCTGTGTTCTCAACTTTCTCATCGCAATCCTCAATGCTCTTTGCGTTTTTTTTATACTTGCTACATATTTTTTGTTGTTTCCTACTATATTTCTCTTCAACTTTTGTGTGTGTGTTCGCTTTCATTTCATTTCATTTGTGTGTTGTGTATGTTTTGTTATATTCGAGCAAACAGTTGTCAGATGAGCACTTTCTCACTTCGGTCCATCATAGTGCGTGTGTGTGTGTGTGTGTTTGTGCTTGGTGATGTCAGTGGTGGTGGCGGCAACGGAAGATTGATCGGTGTCCGGGTGAAATGCTGTATTATTTGCAAGAGAGAGAGAGCTAGCTAGCTAGCAAGCCTGTAAGTTGGGAGTGCACACTGCATGGCGTATGTGTCTCACAATTGGTGTGTTGTCATTCTCACTGGCTCGTTGTTCTCGTTCCATTCACGGGCACAGCATCAGACGTCAACAATACCGAGTGCTATGCTTGTCATGTTCACATTCATTCTCACCCAATACTAACTTTCTATACTTTACTACCATCGAGTTGAACACATCACCATCGAAAGGGTCCAAGAAGTGGAGGAAATAGAGAAATGCAGCACTGGTCGAGTGCCGAGTACTGAGTCCGACCCGAGCACTGAGCCCCCTGTCAACTCATTGTGGTGGTGATGGTGTCCCGTCACCCGTGTGTACGCCAATACGAGAGACAGTGACGAGTGAGCGAGAGTGTGCCCCCCTCTGCTCCCTGTAGTGAGTGGTGCCAACTCGGCACTGGACTCTCCACTTGCATGATAGATGGGCACACACCGTGCTTCTACTCACAACTTCTACTTCGCATTCTCCCTCTTCTTCTTATTCGCATTCACATCCTTCGTGCCACCATCACATCGCTATTCTCCTCTGTTCTGCTCATCTTCACATTCTTGTTTGCATCTCCAGTCTCTGCATTCTCCATCACCACCACCACCACCACCGGTGTATGGACACGGTATGCGCACCACGTGTTAATAAGAATGTCCATAAATCAGTGGAAGGTGTTGACAGTGCACACGTTGATGTGAATAGTGATTGAGATTAATGGAGTCCAGTGAGTGCGTGTAATCACTGCCTCACCACCATTAACCATTACCATTACAACTACTACCCACTATATTCATTTATCATCTCACCTCATTGTTGTTGTTGTTGTTGTTGTTTGTGCTACACTCACTCTAATCACGTATTCCCCGCGTGTCATTCCACTAATTGATTCGCGTTACGCGCCACCACTTAATCTCATTCATTCTTGCTTGCTTCTTTCTCTCTCGCGCTCGTTTGCACAAACCCAAATTTGATCCACCAATTAGTGAGTGCGGTTAGTTTTGGTGATGATGATGGTGGTGACAATAGTGCGTGTGTTGTGATTCACGGTGAGCGGTGATCATCACACGCAGTGTAATCGAGTGAATCGATCCTCTCCACTATCATCACCGCCGATATGGCCGCATTGCCAGTGCCCTGCACACAGCCAATCACGGCACTGGCCACTGGGTGACGTCACACACTCGCTTCTCTCACCAACGAGTTTGTGCCACTTGCCCCACCCACTGGCCCGCCTCCCACAGTCTAATTTCATTGTTTGCTGGTGTTTGTGTGTGAGTCGGGAGAGAGAGAGTCAGCGAGTGTTACAAGTACGAGTGGTTCTCTCTCTTTGCATTCTCTTTCCTCAGTTGTGTTGTGTGTGTCAGTGATTGTGCGCTCTTTACCCAATCGTGGTTTCATTCGCATTGTGACTAGTGATCGGGAAGGTGAGTGAGTGAGTGGACTGGTCACGCAACATACCTGCACAGTGAACACTTCACTAATCACCCCTTGTTGGTTGTGTGTACACTCTATAATCCCCATACACTGTGTCCGTGTTGTTGCACATTCCAATCAGTGTCCACATCCACACTCTATCCCAATGATTATGAACTCGAACATGGTCTACGGCAGTGCTATGCCAGCCTGTCACACGAATTCGGCCACATCCACTACCATGACCGGTGGTGGTGTGGGTGTGGAGTACTCGGCCTCGATTGGGCCACCGTCACTGCCACCACCACCACCACCATTGCATCATGTGCATCACAACAACAACAACAACCATCATCATCATCCCCATTCGCATCATAGTGCTGCATTTGAATCGCATCCAGTGTCGCATTACCAATCACCACATCATGCCACTCATCCGCATGCACACGCTCATCATCAAACCTATCACCATCCGCATTTTAACACTGATCTGTCTAGTTACTACCAATCTATAGCGGCGTCGTCGCCCATCTCATCATCGCCCAGTGGTTCGAATACACCCAGTGTTGGTGTGGATTCAGTGGATGTGGTTCAATCCACCACCCCACCATCATATGGTGGTGGTTCGAGTGCAGCTTCTGCGGCTGCCGCTGCTGCTGCTGCAGCCGCTGGTTCATTTCATCTACAACAACAACAACAACAAACTCAGTCCACAGGCTTTGGTGATCCCAATTCTACATCGCCCATCATATCCGAGACTAATGGGTTGAGTTACACGAACTTGGACACAAATGGTGTTGGTGGTTACAGTCCGCACGGTCACTACAATCGCATAAGTCAGTACCCCAGTGCTGGTGGTGTGACTCC